>JAAVTG010000017.1:0-61693 GCA_011947345.1 Phytophthora quininea | reverse complement strand
TAGCTCCGGCAAGACGTTCATGGACGCCCAGGCTCGATAGGACAGCGCTTGGCCCACGCGGTTCGTCACCAGGTGCTCTCTGCTGTAGCCACGCGAGTGCCAGAGCAACATGCAGCCGCCGCACATCCTCTTGACCGTGCGCGGGTCGCACATGGCGCAGCTGAAGGCCCACGGCGCCTCCCCGCACCACTGACACCCTGGCGCGTTCATGCTGGTCGAAAAACTGGCGAATTGAGCACAATTGAGCACAAATGTTGTGTAGCGTTACCCTATACACCATGTGTATATATAAATAAAAGTACTTGCGCGATCCAAAAGGCATAGAAAAACGCATCGCTTTGAAGCCCGATACAAAACTGGTGCTTGGCCTGCATGGGCGTTTTGCGTCAATACGACATGCCACCACCTCGCTGACGACGGCTTTCCTGTATGTTAGAACGAAAGGGTGACCGATGCAGCACTTTCCCCAGCAAAATACTAGGAAAGATCACTGGGCACTTTTTACACTGCCCAGGTGATCAAGATGAGGTGGTGCTGCACACGATCGGGCTGCTTGGCGAGCAGACGCTGACTGCTGAAATCATGAGCGACACGTCACACGGAGCAATGAGCGGCAAGACCAACACAACAACACCAGACTGCAAGAAAACGATCCAAACTTGGGATTGACTGGTTTCATTTTCCTGCTTGTCGACTGTCCTGCGTCTCCTCGTCGTGCGTCTACTCCTAGCAAAACAGCTAGGCGTAGATCGGCCTTCTCCCCTTCCATGAAGAGAGCCGAGGACAAATCTACTACGTTCCTAGCCGTTGCTCTAAGTGGCGTACTTGGCGGTCCATTCGCGGGCAGTGGCATCGTGGCGCGCGCGGTCTGTTCTATAAATTTGCGCGATCTCGGGCACCAGCGGGTCGTCCGGGTTGGCGTCCGTGAGCAGCGAGCAGATCGAGAGCAGCACCTTGGAGATGGTCAGCGCCGGGCTCCACTGGTCCTTCAGGATGTCCAGACAGATGCCGCCGTTGGCGTTGATGTTGCAGTGGTAGATGCGCGTCGTGAAGTTCACCTTGGGGGCTTGAACGGGTAGTCGGCCGGGAAGTAGATGTTCAGGAAGTACACGCCGCCGGCGTACGGGCTGTCCTCGGGGCCCATGATGGTCGCCTGCCAGTGGAACAGGTCGTCGCCCACGGGGCCGGCGCTGCAGTTAGCGGGCGGGTCGCGGCCCAGGTCCTGCAGCTCCTTGTTGATCCGCTTGAGCGCCATGCCGACTGTCTCGTGTGCTCTTCCTCTTCGACTTGCCTCCGCTTCTGCTGCTTCCCACTTCGAAAGGAAAATGAGCGAGTAAGGGGAGGCCGAAGAAGCGGCCCCTGAACGAGCAACGGTCAAGAGCGACTGTATGAGGCGGTTGCTCGGAAAGAGTGCTCCCTGCGAGAAATGGTACAAAATTTAGAGAGGGGAGCCTTCCAGAATATTTACTCGGGTGGATAATTTGACTTGGACAATATATGCTACGGCGGTTGATCGCGCCGCAAGCTATACGTCATCGTCATAAGCGCCTGCTGTGCAGCGACTGCCGAGTGCGGGGCTGCTTCAACGCCCGTCGTCGGACCAAGCCTGGAGTGGAAGCGCCTGCTGTAGACGGACCGAGCCGCACGTGACGGTCGCACGCGATGGCTGTCCTGGCCACGGCAAAAACGAGCAGTGAAACGGAGCTCCGGCGGCCAACGGCTTTGGACGACGTCGAAAAGCAACAACAACTTGCCTCAAAACGAGTTTGCCCATCAAGCTGAGCTCTTGAAGTGTCAACTTGACACTGTCAAGTGCATCGACCGCCCGTTTTGAAGCTGCGAAGGTGACGGCTGAAGCGGCCGGGCCTTCGCGCGAACGAAATGGTGCACAACCAGCTGCTGTCGAGTTGCATCTTATTCCAAGAACGAACGCAGCCTTCATCTCGGTGTCGTGCAGCGCGGTACGACTGCACAAGCGCTGCACGTCGTAGGCAGCAGCAGCGCTCTCGTTGAGAGCAGTGTGCTGTGTACCGTCGCGTTGAATCAATCGCACAGAGGCGCTGATCGTCACCATGTCGGTGTCTGGTCGATCCGCCATGCATGCTCGCCTGGTCTGCTTGGCCACAAACTCAAACATCCACGGCAAGACAAAGTGTTGCTTTTACACGGCAGCTGTCGTCGGCACGAGAGTTACTCGAGCAGATCGCCGTTCTCCATCCCTCCCTACCTTGATAGTATTAGACATTCAGTTTAGCCGGCCAAAACTGGCTTATTTTTTCGCACTTTACCTTGCTATCGGCGCCGCTCACTCTTGCTCTTCCTGGCTGCGCAGCGCCAATCTCGCCCTCTTTCCTCCCGCCAGCACTTACCAAGCCAAAGCCATGGGCGACCGATACCGCAGCGCGCAGTCCCCGCGCAGTAGCGGCGGAGGCGGCGGCGGCGGCGGCGTGACAGACGAGCGCTTCCGCAAGCTCGTGGGTGAGACCAGCAAGGGCATCTCGGGCTTCAACCAGCTCTCGCGCTCCATCGCGCAGAAAATGTCGTTGTTCGGCACGCCGCAGGACTCGCGCGCCAACCATGCGCAGATCAAGGAGCTGACCGAGAAGGGCAACAAGATGGTCAGCAAGATCAACCGTCGGCTGCAGGAGCTCAACCGCGGCGCCAAAGGACCGCAGGGCCGCGCCCGCCGCACGCAGATCAGCAAGCTCTCGGCCGACTTTAAGAACCAGGTGCGCGTGTTCGAGGAGACATGCGAGCGGCTGCTGGAGAGCGAGCGGCAGTCGGTCGAGTTCATCCGGCGCTCGTCGCAGAGCTTCAAGGGCTCGGACGCTCGCCAGACCCGTGGAGGCGCCGAGTTCGCCAACTACAGCGAGGACCAGATCTACGCCCAGGCCAACGTGGTTATCTACGATGAAGATGGTGCGTCCGTATGCAGTTATTTTGTTCAGGAATGCCTAGTGGACTGATTTTGGTTGTTGCTTGTTGGCTTGTGCAGACTTGCAGCGGAGAGAGGACGACATCATCCAGATCAACCATCAGCTGCGAGAGGTGAACGCTGCCTTCAGGAGATCGACGGCCTGGTGCAGGACCAGGGAGAGACCGTGGTGGAGATCGTGGAGAACACCGAGACCGCCAAGGACAATGTGGAGAAGGCACTCGAGCAGGTGCGGCAGGCCGACCAACGCAAAAAGTGCTGCGCGTGCTCCCGCATGAAGCTCATCTGCGTTGGCGTCTTCGGGTTGCTCATCTTGATCGCTCTGCTGGGCATCATCTTCGCTGCCAAGTGATCATCTGGGACGATTGGGAGGAATTGGGCGCCAAAACCTGTCCTGATTCGTCTTTATGCCGTCTGCGTGTGTGTTTGTGCAGTTGAGCAGCGGCGACAACCACGACGAAAGCAACAGGAGGAGACAGAACGCAGTGAATGCTGGGTTTATTTCTAAATAGTAATTGGGTTGTACAACGTCGTCTGCGGTTAGTTATTGGTTGGCAAGTTACCTTCCCGGCCAGTCGTCATTGGAGCTCTGTTCTGGGAAGGATGTAACACTAGCGGTGCGTTCGGAAACGAGGACTGATACATTTCAATTGCTTGTGAACAATCAACGCACCCGGCGTGCTCCATGCTCGGTTATCAATTGGGACCCGCGGCGCGGCTCGATTTGTGGTTTCGAACTCCGGAATAAAGTATCGGCCACCGATTTGAACACGTTGGTGACGGAACCGCTACTATGTCGTCGTGGACGGATGACGACTTCCGCTGTGACGCCGTCCTCAGCGAGTCGATTCCGCGAGATGAACCGAGTTTTCGATGTAGCTTTCGATGTAGCTTCCGAAGACGAGCTGCCGCTCCCCGCACGTTTAGTACTTGTGCTTCGCGTTGTCTGGCGCGACCGTGAATCTACCGAAAACATGGCTGAAAAGGGAACGGCTGTATCGCGCTCGGAGGAGTCGAACAACACCGTGCAATTCCGGTCCTTTTCGTCGACTACTTCGACAACGCCGTTAAAGTATCGAGCTGACCCGTGAACTCGAGCCATGACAGGCTCGCCCACCGTGAAAATGACTGGTAACAGCTCGAACCCCATCGCGTCGATGCTGAAATTCGTGAGTCGTTGAGAATGCGTCAGCGCGCAGGGGTCATCGATGTGTGTAATCTTTTCGAGCGGCACCTGCGACTTGTATTCGCCGTAGTCGAAGATCAAAGTGTGTATTGTGTTGACCGGCGCTGTTTCGTGAGTATCCTGTGCTGTTTTGGTAACGATCTTAGCCGAGCAGTATCGACCAAACCGTGAACTCCAAGCCAGCACGTAGTCACCCACCGCAAACACCGGTGGTGGGGGTCTTCGTTGTACTCGCTCGTTATCAGCGTTGGATCTCCCATTCGGACGTTGCAACTCCACGCTGTCGAGGATCATTTGAGAAGGGAAGACTTCAAACGCGATCGTTCCGTCCGAAAACCGCAAGTCACATGCCGACGAAGCGTGAGTCTTGATGACAATACAGGTTTCGACAGTAGCTTTGCTAGGGTGGTCAGCCTTCACCTGATACCCTTCCTCAAGCACAGTAGGGTTGGTTCCACCCATGAGGACTGCATTTTTCAGAGATCGCACGTCTTGGTCTGCAGGCACGTGTTGTTTCTTTCGTTTGTAGATGAGATGGCGAGGGATCTCGTAACCAGTAGAGCCGTCGGCGAAATCGACGGCAGCGGTTCGATTCGAGTAGATGCCGTTGAGAAGACCAAGTTTTCTTCCTCGACCGTGTCGTCAAAGTCACCATTTCCAGTGATACACTTGACGAATATTTGATCGCCAATGTAGACCTTCACTTTGTTACTGCAAACGAGAAATTGGTCTTCCGTGATGGTCACAGCGGCTTTCTTCTTCTCTTGGATTGGGGTGATTTTGTCTGCTGGCACATTAACCAGTCTGATGCGATTCGAAAGGAGAACATGAAATCGCGATTGCACATCTCGCTCTTGTGTTATTAAGCCCGGCCCAGAAAACCTGCTTCCTGGATACAACGCAATGTTAACCTTTTGACCGGCAAAGAGTACGCGCTGCGATCGCTCAAGGTCTTGAAGCTGCTGTTCCAGTTCACGCGTGGATGGTAGGAAATCCAACTTATCTTCCGGCACAGCTTGCATTGATATACTTTGTTCGTCTTCAGTCACCACAGCATAGTCTCCGTTCTCAAGTCGCTGGGTCACTGTGCCATACGTCCGCACACCGTCCAGAGCTCTCTCGAACACAGCTCGAAAAGCACCTGGCTGGAAAGCTGTCCGGGGGCACTCCAAATTGGTGCTGTTGCAGATGGCCGACTTCATACTGCAAAGCTTCGCATTCATCAGTCGAATGTGTTCGATCAACGCAAGTTCTTCACTGCGTTTCGAGGGCTGTACCTTTTGTTTCCGCGCGTGAAATAATCAGTAATGATCTGTTTCAAGCTCTTTGGCGAGGCAGTCTGTTTCAAGCCATGCGTCCTTAACGAGGACCGATCAAGCTGAGATACAGATGAAATACTCGACCGTCGCGCCGTTCCTCGCTGACCACGCATGGCTTTCCCCATGCCGAAAGTCTGGGTCATTTGCTGCCACGGCGTCATCGACATATCCTCTTCGCTGGATTCGTCCGAGTCGCTTACTTGCGTCGAGTCATCCTCATAGCCCACTCCGCAGTCAAGCCGCTTCATCGTTAGCGTTTCGTCTTCCAATAGCTGCCGCCAACTTTCATTTTCGACGTTTGAAATGCAGCATTGATCACATCCACTTACACAGTCCACAGCCGAGTCGTCAAAGCTCAAAACAACTTCTCGCGGTGGAGCCACCGAAAAGTCCACCATTACATGATGCGATGGCGGCAAATTCATTTCCGGCGACATCGATAATTCATTTTCAATCGCTTGGTCATTGCTCGCGAACGACTGTGATCCTCTGCGTTGATTCATGTCAACTGGCGCATTAGGCATTTCGTTGGAATCTTCAAAGCTGTTAAACCGTAAGGACGTATTGCTTCCTTCTGATGAGCGTCGTCCTCGAGAAGATTTTTCGCGAGGATGCTTGTGAGGCCGTTGCTGATTTGACGATAGTCTTGGCGGATATTCACGCAACATAATGTCCTCGCGCCGAACGCGATAGTCCAAAGTTCCATCGTCAAAAACTACCATGAACATTCCAGCTCCGAGATATGTGGCGATATTTCCCGAATAAAAGCATGGCGTTTTCTTGTATCGGGCAAATACAACTTGACCATAAGTCCACTGCGTGTGCAGTGGAACGAAGCGCGATACAGGGGATTGTGAGACTTCACTGGTAGGAGTTGGAGTTTTGCATATTTCAGGTGTGGTCCGTAGGTCGCTGAGGTATTGGCACTGCTGAGCACCTTTGGCGTTTTGATCTTCTGTATCTCGAGTAGCAACTGGCCCAGATTCTTTTAACGTTTCAGCTAGAGAATCTCTTCTGCTTGTGATAGCTCCATTGTCGTGAATTTGAAGTCGGTCGCTCAGCTGACGGCTTGGAGACAAAGGCTTTGTTGGTTTTAGCACCGGTTGCTGCTTGGCGGTAGCAAGTCCGTCCTCAGGCGGCATCGGACGTTCACTGTTTTGTCGAATCGGTGCTAGTGGGATGGCTGCCTTTAGTACAGACGCTTTCTTGTCGACTGGCAATTCAACCGGGACGTCATTTGGTTGATGCACAGGGAGGGTGGTCTGTTCTTGTTTGGCGACAGTACCGTCGGACTCTGCGCAGACGGTTCGATTTCATTAAGCCGCTCTAGTCCCTCCATCTTCTCTGCTGTTGATGTTCGACTCGATCCATTAGCGCCCACAGCACTCGAGGCGTCCTGGTTTATCCTAGGCTGCTCGATATCTTGAGGCTGAAGACGAACACTCAACCGCTGTGAAGGGGCATGGCTCAACCTGGAAGATGTTGGTGGCAGCTCTTCAACACTGTTGATCACCCCGAAGTTTTGATTTGGAAGCGTCCACTTAATCGTGCTGACGATTCTCTGGGCGTCTTCGGCGGAGTGTCGCGGCGCGCACTCAGGACGGTCGGTGGCAGTTCATCATGAATCAATCGGTGGCCTGTCGACTTTAGAGCTGACAATGGCCGGTTTGACGATGGCCGGTTTGTCGTGCTTGTCGTGGCGGTTGATCCCGTCGGAGATTTCGGAGGGTCAGGCCGCACCTCCTGCACGCCATCTTCGTAGACTAGGAAGCGCCCGCGAGACGACAGCGTCCGACGCAATTTCCCGAGTCGCCAGCCCCAGCACGCATGTCATTGATCGCCCCGCTGCACTTGTGTCCTTGAATTGAGAGTCGTGCATCAACCATGGCGATGACCATTAATAACTACACAGAAAAGCGGTTGAACCCGCCAAAGCTATTCTTGAGGCTGCTCACCCCTCGCCGTCTTGGAATGAGCGTCCGCAGACGTCGCAACAACATTGAGACTTGCTCCAGTCGACGGCGAAGAAACGCAACTCTCAGCACTACTGTAGCAAAAGGCAACTTCAACGACCGTCACTCCAGCACGAAATCTTTATGCCCAATCATACTCCGCGATTCGACATTTCCCCCAGCCATGAGAGGCGTTGTCAACGGCGGCGCTGGACATGGCTCGATGTCGCCACCCGAGCAGCAGTTGCTAGCAGCCCACCACGCTCGCTATACCCGACTGCTCCGCTCGTTCTTGGCGTGGAAACGACACAATCGGGAGCTGCGCAGACGCAGACAGGTGCGCTACATAGTAGATTACCAAACCTATTATTGTAATTACTCTCATACTAAAATATCTATTGGAAATAGCGGATCGCTGCGGCTTGTCGAGTTGGTGCTGTGTTCCGCGAGAGAAGCTGTTGGGAGCGATGGAGAATGTTTGCAACTGAGAGGCGGCAGCTGAGGGAGGAAACGGAGCGTCAGAATGCTGAAGATAAGGAAGATGACTCATCCAGAAACGACTCCTGCAGCAGTTACCCCGAGGAGGTGATTTCCCAAGCAGCACAACTTCGGAATCTCTAATGAAAAATGCCGACCAGCTTGATGCATTTCATCGACGACACAAGGAGCGAATCCTTCGTCAGATGTGGAATGCTTGGGGGACTTGGACGCGCAGAAGAGTTCGCCAAGACCAGCAACGCCGACGCGCTGTGCGATTTTATTATTTTTCGTTGCTAGGCAAAGGCTTCCGCGGATTTCATTCTTGGTACTTGCAGCGACAAGACGTGTTGGGTCGAGTTGATACGATGCAAAGTGCAGTTGACACGAGGATCATGAGAGTGGCATTTTTACATTGGGAGTATTTCACCGGTTGGAAAAAGGCGCAGGCGCTGAAGTACAAACGTGCAGTATCGCACTCGGATTCGCAACTCGTAAAGCGTGTGTGGCAAAAAGGACTCCTGTGTTTCTTTGAGAACGCAGTGACCATGAAAACGAAGAAAATGACCGCTCGTAAGCATCACATTCGCCAAACAATGCGGCAGATTTTTACTGCATGGCGAGATGCTTGGAAACGTGAGTGCGTTCGTGAACAGGCTCTCAGCTTAAAGCTAAGAGTCTATGAACAAGCGAAAAATAGAGATATTCGAGCTGCAATTTTCGAAAAATGGTCCGAGTATACACGTGTTAAGGCTGCCAAGCGAGTTGTAAACGCTCAGGTTCGCGGTGAAGCACAACAGCGCATACTTCGGAAGTATTTTTCCTTGTGGATCTCATATATTTCGTTTCATCGGTGGGAGCAAATTACGCACGCACGAGCGGATCAGCATTATCAGAAAGTGGTGAGGAGAAAGTGTTTACAACGATGGCGTCTTAATGTGTTGCTGCGTCAGCGCTATCGGAAAATGACTCGAACTGCACTAGTGCACTGGAAATTAGCTTTACAGCGCAAAACGTTTGACGGCTGGAAGAAATACCTTTTCAACAAAAGGATGAAACAACAGCGCATTCACGAAGCGCTTGAATTTCGCCACCAACAAATTATACGCGAAGGACTGCGCCACTGGATGACAGCGGCATTGCATGTGCAAGAACAGCGCGAACATCAAGTCACATGCAAACAAGCTAGCCACACAGCTCATATTTGGCGTAGAGTCGCAGTAATAGCTCGCCATTGGCGATATCTAGCGATTCGAAGTCGAAGAGCCAGAGATAACGAAGGCTGGGGTGACAAAGCAAGAGAGATTCCCCGTCGAACGGCTAGTATCGGTTGGGTAGCTCAGAATCTTGAAGGCAACACTAGTAAAACAGGAAGCGCAGATACCGTGCCAAGAAGGTATGCAAATGCTCAGTGGACGGACGATCGGTCACCGCTGTCGGAGTTCATTCTCCTTCCTAGAAATCGTCCTCAGCCTCGACGACCAGTCGATGTTCTGTTATTTGGCCGAGCCGACACTGGAACTCATGTGGAAAGCAAATCGAGAACTAGTGAAGCTTTGGGGTGTGGCTTCCAGTTTCCTGCCGATCCTTATACTCCTCTTTCCGCACCACGATTCAGCACGGTTCAACAACCCCACCAAAACCCAAAGATTGAGACTGGTCCAACGCGCAAGAAGCACAGCGAACCATCTTATGGTCCGTTGTCACCCGAGAAAAAACAAGGACATCACCGCCAAGCTCTACATTAAACCATTTGGATACTTTGGAACAACAGCTTGTAACGCTGTGTAATCGTAAGCGGGACTGGAGGGTATTCCAACAACAGCTCCAGGAGTTGAGACAAGACGCAGAAGTGAATCCGCGAATGTTACCACAGCTTCGGGGAATGGAAGAGCAGCACCAAATACGCTCGAAGCAGTGGATCCAGACAAAGGAGCAAATCCAATCATTAGCAGCGGAGATTCAACTCTTGCGAAATGCTTTGTGCAACGAAACGACTAGCGTTTGTTCTTGACGACACGTCTGGCGAGTATTTTGAAGGAGATTACCCATTAACGTAGAAGGGTCTCGTATTCACGTATTAGCGCGCCGCAGTTATCAAATGCAGTCCCAAAGTCGTCGTCCTCTAATCCATGCTGTTTATACCAGTGCACGTAAGCGTTGGCTCGAAATTGGCGTTGCGCGCGCTCTAAGAAATGCTTCGTGCAAGGCAGAAAACTGCCATTGTTTACACACACTGTCACTGATGCTTTAGCACGTAGTGCTGGAAACGGTATTGCGCTGGAATACGTAGCCGTTGACTGCGGTGTTGTTGCCAACCACGCTGCCGGGGAACGAAGCGTTGACCGTGTGGCCTAATCTTTGGCGGAATCTCTCGCTTTCGTTCGCAGAAAATGAGGCTGGTGGGTAACCTCGAATTATTGCACTGGATGCTAACGTTGTAGTCAAAGTACGTGGGAAGGCCTGCGCTGTCTGGTGCATAAGCTTCTCGAGCAATTCAAGTGATGTTTCGAAGTCGGTAGGTCGTTCATGTCGTCGCGCGAGTGAGGTGACTTGTGGAACTACTGGAGCATGAAACAATAACGGTGATAATCTTCCGGCAGTCTTGGAAGGGATTTTTTCCGTGCTGATGCTACTTGGTCTCTCCAGACTCCCGAGCGAACATCAAGCATCTTAGCCGCAGGCATGGGGCATACATCATGCACCAACTTGCCAAAGTCGAATGGCCTTGAGTTTCCTCCTTTTGCCACTGGAAATAAAAGCCCAGCCAGATCGGTTGCCACTAAAGAATTCATCTCCGCAAGCGATAAACGCACATCACCGTGAGCCTGTGATTCATGCACAATCGTCTTCCAATACGCTGATGTTCGCAAAGGTCGTCGTTATCCTTGAAAATAACAGCGTCAGCGACTTCATTCAAGCACTTCAATGTAAGCACAGCATTGTAGTTTTGCAACGGAGTATCCCCACATTTGGACGATGGTGCTATCGAAGCAGTTACAATATAAGATTTTGGATACGCATCCCGTATGCGCTCCAGCACTCGACAGCCTAGGCCAGAGCCTGTGCCTCCTCCCAAAGAATGCATCACCACACTTCCTTGATAGCAGTCAATCTCTTCAATCTCCGTTCTTAAAGACTCCAAAACTTGATCTACCAGTTCACCACGATCATCAACACCCAAAGACGTGAACACCGGCGCTTGAGTTTTCAGTCTTGGTCCGTTGTATCCCATCGCCCAGTTGTTCCCTCGTCCAGCCTGCTCCACATGGGAATGCGCCGGTTTAATCGGCTTAAACCTTTGGAATCCACCTTCACAAACAGTGCGAATCACTTTTGGCTCTGAATCCACAAGAATGCAGCGTGCAGTTTGTGATGTCGGATGGAAGAGGTGTCTCGACAAGATCGGTGAACTTTGATCGTTTTTTTGACGGCGTTTGAGCTTCCCAGGGTGCGAGGGAGGTTGCGCTTTGAAGCTGATACATTCCTCGTTTGACCCATAGGCTGGTCATCGCTCGAAGATGCCGCTAGCTGCCAGTACGCAGCCCCCAACTGGTTCCCACATTGACCAACGTGCACATGTACACTCATTGCAATAAAAACGATTTTCTAGATTTTGATTTTTGTTTCGTACGCCAGATGAGCAGCGTTGTCGATGTGGTGCCGTTCGAGGGCCGCTTCCCGTCGTGGGCGGCCTTTGACGCTGCGCGGAGGGCTCATGGCGAAAAGACATACACCATGTATGTATGTCGCAACACTGTCAAGGTCGAAGTGGCCAACAAGCGCCGTAAATTGCAAGTACCAGACAATTGGGTCTACGACCGCAAGGTTTGACCAAGTATTTCTTAGTTCGTTATACGAGCACATCATTATTTGTTTGTTATTTATTGCAGGTGTATGTGTGCACGCACGGCTACAAGAGAGTATCTCGGTCAAGTGGTTCGAGACCGAGACAGCACCTTCGCAATACCAATTGCAAGGCCAAGTTCACGGCTTGTGTCGTGAGTGAACTGTCTGTCGATGGACGAGAAGCCTTTTTATTCGAATTATTGGGCAGCATGCAGTGCACAATGACCATCCTGTAAGTCTCGAGCAGTGGCGGATGTACTCGCAGAACCGAGCGGCTGTGATTGAACACCCCTACCTTGCACATGAAGCAGAACTGATGCATCGAATGGGATCAAGCAAGAAAGCTACCCGAGCACATCTGGAAAGTTTGTCCGGAAAGGTTTGTACCATGAAAGACATGCACAATTTGTTCGCACGGCTCAAGAAACGTGAGGATGCTACTCGTGAGCAACCTCAGCGAACAACCAGCGGTATAAGCGGGAACGCACCAAACCAAAGACAACCTCCTGCCAATGATGTGGGAACTCTTCGAGTGAAGTCCATATTGCAGGGCTTTGTCGACGCTGATGTGGAAAATCACGTCAGTATTTTGTCTGGTGACGATGGATCCTACGAATCTATTTGCCTAGCTACCCGAGCTATGAAAGAGCACTTTGAGGTATTTCCTGAGGTGCTGGTTCTTGACGTGATCGTCCCAGCTCAGCTAAACGTGCAGGCGTACCAATATCTTCACGGGTTTCTGTGCATGGATGCACTGGGCAACACCAAGCCAGTTTTCATTGCTCAGTCATCGATCACATCTCCGTCACTACTGCGGCGAATGTGTCAGGATTTCAAGCGGACACACCCCAAATGGATCCGAATTAAGGTTATTGTGATGGAAACACTACTACCAGAAGTTGTGAAAGTGCTCGCACGTGAATTTCCAGACGTAAAAATATTGCTGTGCCAGCTTCATGTACTCAAGATATTCAACAAGCTAGTCGCCCAGACGTACCAGCGGATTCAAATTCGTATGCACACACAAGACCAACTCAACGTAGAGGCGGTGCCGAACTCAGCAAAGGTCTACCAACTGCTCAAAAGCTCGTGTTTGCGCACTCAGAGGCACAGTACACTCAAACCAAAACGAAGCTCGTGCAACAGCTCGTAGCACACAATAATCGGGAGCTGGTTGCTGCGTTAGAGGGGAAATGGGAGACTTATCGGTCGCTTTGGGCGTCCTACGCACGGTCGGAAGGGCTTGATTTCTCTTCCATGTTAACGAAAGGGATGGAAAGATATTGGAAATCCATGAGAACGATTCTTCGGAGATCAAGCAGCAGGGGCAGCGTCCCTAGTGTAACGACCACGATCACAGCAGTGCCGACACTTAGCCCGTTGTCAGCAATTAGTGTATCGTTCACGCCTAGCACGACTGGTGTAGGCGACACTCAGTCCACGACGGTGCCTTCCATTGATCCCATCCCGGTTTCGCTGGCGATGACGCTTGGCGAAGCCCAACCAGCACACGAACACGACTGTGACCTGCAGACGGCAAGTATCTCGGAGGTATTGTCGACGATTAAGTGCGCTGAGGAAGACTGGACGTCCAAGGCATTGGTGCTCGAGCTGATTAAACCGGTTTCGAGCGACCCGTACGACCCTCTGTTGCACTTCATGGTGAATAGCCTCAGCAGTTTTGCGGTTGGATTAATTCATTGCCAGCTCACGACGCAGAGTACCTCTGCAATTGACCGCGTGGTGATCTCCAAAATTCGAATTCCCAACAGCAGCATTAGACGTGATGAGACGGCAATGCCTGCAGATGTGCAAGTGGATACGATTCGATGGCTCGATAAGGCGACGCGTGAAAAACATATTCTGCAGCAAGATGGCAGCGCTTGCGACTGCGACTTTTACTTGCTGTACCAGCTACCCTGCCGGCATTTGGTGCGATACGAAGTATCTATTCTCCAGCACAAACATCTCAGCTTGGCGGCTGTGGGGCTGCGATGGTTTCTGCGGACTTTTCAAACGCCAAAGCTGGCCAGTCAGCGCGAGTCTAACGATATTGAATACCATCTTCTGTGACGATTGACCGCGGCACGGCATACGCTGCGAAAGTCGTGGACGCTCCGGAATCGAGAGGCTGTCGTGGCGGAGATGGAAATCCTACGCAACATCACTAACAACATTAAGCGCCCGAACCTCATCACGATCCACAAGGTCTACGAAGGGCATCAGAAGTTGTACAGCTTACCTGGAGAGCTCTACGACCGTGACACCCAAAGGTATCGATGGCGAAACAACAACAGGCACTGTTGACAAGACCTCTCGTTGACATACATTCCTACATGGACACTAACTTGACCGGACTGGATTCCCTGTGGTCTTCTTTCTCAATTAAATACGCTCACCGCCGACTTACTCGTCTCGGCGGAGACTGGCGGACCACTCGGTATTTTGCTGCAGCGACGTCCAGAAGACGCGCTCCAGGTGGCACAGCTGCTGCAGCGCCTGCTGCTTGGCCTCCGGGTCGCACTTGCCGGCGGCGATCCGGTACCAGTGATACTTGCGCACGTAGCCCACGAACTTTTGCTGATGCGCATTGGGTGGCACACGAGCACTTCCGAGAGGAACTTGCGCAGCGACACGTTGCCGTGGAGCGGCAGGTAGCCAGCCTTGAAGGCCTCGATCATGGCCTTAGCGTAGTTCTCTTCCTCGACGGACCACCGTCCGCTGCGCACCATCCCGTGCTGCGAGTAGTCGGACCGCTTCAGCACCCGTTGACTCGACTTCTTGGTCAACGCTCTGGGTTTACTGCGGAGGCTCTGTCGGATGAGATTGGTGTTGGCGATGGCGTCTGCCATGTCCGACACGTCTGACGACGTTAGCGACGGCATCGATGATGAGTCGTTGTTCATTATGGACTTGAGGCTGAGCGGGTTGAACGATTCGCGCGGGGTCACGGGCTCCTCGTCCTGGTCCGGCGGCGGGCTCGAGTTTGTGGCGATAAACGACGTCGTTGGCGACGTCTGCCCAGCCCCATTCTCACTAAGACCGACATCCGTCGGGAACTTGCCCGTGGTGAGCACGGTGTCCCAAACCGAGGGCGCGTCTCCACGGCTCACTGGGCTAGTGGAGTACCCCGTGACGATCCGCATGGTGGGTAGTGGCGACGTTGATCCGGCACTGCTGGGGCTCTGCACTTCAATGGTCGGCGCGTACGCCACGGTCTGGTGTTGGTGTTGGTGTGGCGTCGGGATCTGCTGGGGCACCGACGGATAGATCATGGCCTGGCGCGGCATGTGGCCAAGCAGACTGTACGAGGCCTGCACGTCGAGACCGACGTCCGAGCCGATGCGGGCTCGCTTGGAAGTGCTCGAGGCCTCGAGCGAGAAGCCGCCCATCGCGTTGATGGAGGGCAGCGGCTGCGCGCGCTTGAGCGGGCTGACGCGACCAAACGGCGACGAGATGTCGGTCATCGGCGGACGCACTTGCTCGGCGGCTTCGAGGAGGTGGCTCAGTCCGAACTGCGAATAGCACAAGTGGAGGCGGGGTGAGTCGAGTCGAGGGAAAGCATTGCAACCACAATCATCGAGCGACCGGATGCCAGGACATGGACATGTTGCACCGAAGGTGGCAGCCCCTCGATGGCGAACCTATTTCGCACCAATAGAGACTACCATACACACCTTCATGTCGGGCGAGAAGAAGGAGGACGGCGACGACGGCGACCGCGTGGTAGGACCCTGCATGGTGCCGGAGCTGTCTGGTGCCGATGTCTGCACGAGAACTGGCGGCGCAGCGTGAAACTCGCGCCGCGTATCGTCGGTGCTGGGGTGCGCCCGATGCTGCACCCCGGACTTTGGGCCATCTTTAATTTCGGCAACTGCGCCGCAGCGGGGCTCGCGACGTCGACCGGCGCCGGGCGCACGGCGGTGGAGGCGAGTTTCGGCAATGGTGCGGGTGTACTGAGCATGGCTGGGCGGAGCTCGATGTTGGGGGCCGCCGCGCAGATTCCGAAATGACCCGCAGAGCGCGGACGGGCGCGCCGTTAAACCCTCTTGAAATCGATACAACTACAAGTATCTCTTTCACGAGGATAAAGCTGTTAGTCACCAGTAATGCCAATGTCGCTTGAGCAGCCCTGCAACGCTGCGCGGCAGCAGTGACGGCCTCGTGTCCTGACAAGGAAGCGCAGCACCAACAAGGGTCTGCAGGCTACCAAGCTCCATGCGTTCCTTTGGTTTTGGTCGTGGCACGTCGAGCTCGTAAAACGTCGAGAAAACTTCAAGTTGATCTTCAGTTATATCGTCCGCCTTTGCACCATTGCACCTTGGTGCTTCAAGTGCAAAAACGGACGATATATCTGAAGACAGAGACCGGACCGTTGTTGCCGCTGCTGCATCCGGCTGCTCTCCGTCACATGTGCGTGCTGTCGAGCCTCGTTTTCTCGTCATGTCGGAGCCCGCTGCGCACACTAGACCGACCTGTTCGTTTGTCCGTCGAGGCGGACCCCGTGCTGCGCCCGCAATTCTGCCGCGATTGTTAAACGCGCCACGGAACTTCAGAAACGGCGCGACACCGCAACGCTTTGCGGAAAGCCATTGCCTGTTGCCTGTTGCCGGCGGTCTGGCTCCTTCAACAAGTTGCAGCCCAACAGACTTGCAGTCAGGGCTCTCGCGAAATGGTGCTGGCGCGGCCTCGACAGTGGCATAATCGGAGCCTTCGCACGCTGCAAGGTGTAGTGGTTCAGGTGCGCGGACTGTCGATTGCAGTCCGGATTTGCCTCGCTCCCGCATGGCGGCCTGCGGTGTGGACCACAACGCTCGCGGCGCGAGGAAGCTCGAAGTAAGGGGGTCTAGTTCAACGATGGGTCGCACCACGCTGCTGCTGCCGGCGACGAACCATCTGAAGAAGACTGGCGAGTTGCCGTGCTCTCTTTGCTCGCTCGTCCCTGCAAACCGGTCAGCAGCACACTGCCGTGCCGCTGTTTACAGCCAGCCAATAGGGCCGTCCGATCATCAGCTTTTGTCGGCGCGCAAAGTCGTGTCGCAACGCGCACCGGGCAGCGTCGATGAAGGCCATCCTCCAGCCGCGGGCCTTCCGAGCAGTGCTGTCTGTTGCCGACCCGTTGGCACCCGCACAGCGGCCTCTCACGTGCATTGCAACGCTGAACGCGAATCCCGGCGATGCGCCTCAGAACTGCAGTTCGTACTTCAACGCCAGGTGGCTGCTCCGCCGGAAAAGGTGGGCCTGACGACTGGGATCGCTTTGGCCGCAGCGTGGAGCTAGCGGTCCCTGATCAGCACCGCCACGGCGACGCAAACTTGGGGGACGACACACAGCTCGCCAGGCAGGTCATGCTCACTCATTTTGCCAGTCGTGAGCGGGTATCAGCGTCCGTAAGCATGAGGTCGGGAGGTTATGACCGGCTGCGGGTGCCGCGGTTGCACTCCGTGATACAGTAGAACAGAGGGGGTAGCGGCAACGATTCAAATGCTGAAGGTGCATACTATACAAAGTGTAAATCAAATCTGACCGGTTCCCAAACCTACTGTATTAATGCTAACATTGACACCCATTAAATACGATTCTAGTTCAATAGATATCAACGATCGCCGACTGGTCGACGTACAGCCCAGCGTGTTTCCAGTAGCTCTTGATGTCCTCTGCAGGCATCTCGTCCCAGGAGTCGGACACCCACTCCAATGACTCGGACATCGAAATGTTGTATCAGAAGATCTCGTTTGAATTTTGGGCGGGAAATTCAAATTTTGAGTACTGGATGCAGTTCCCGCTCAACAACATATGTATGCCGAACTAAAGTTATAAGTCGTCAACCCTTGCATATTGCCGCTACCCCCTGCAACTCTAGCAATTTGAGATCGCCGGCGCGTGCACAATGTGGTGCCATCTCTGCAATATACACCGCTCCATGATGACGTTAGAAACTAGTATACGACAGCGTGCACATCCTGTACACACCCGACCGCACACCTAGAGTCATCGCCAGGAGTATGATGAAGACAGAAAACCAACATCCGAACATCGGGTGGATGACTGGTCGATGTGCATTCAGAATAACCAAGCAGGTGCGCACGTAAGTGTGCTCACGGAGTCTTAAGCTATTTCCACGCGTCACACATGCTGGTGATTGGTTAAGATATCATATTTATACTGAGATAGAAAGCAACGAAGTGCTGATAAGCCCAGCCCAAACAGAGATCAATTCACGTTCTGTCGTTCTATCCGCAAGTCAGAACTACTCAGGCACTTTCAACCTCACAGAAGCGATGGCAAAAGGCAATAGCTATCATGACTTTGAGGGCAATTTAACTCGGAAACTGAGCAGATGACGCTGCTGCGAAGCAGGCGCGTCAGATGCAATGCCTCAAACACCACGAAATTTTTATTCTTTAGTTCGAACCAAAATTCCTATCCCAGCCTTCGCGTAGCCCTAGTTCATTGATTGGTTTACAATAGCAGTAGTTTTAACTCCATGGTAGATATATGCTGTGCCCCGGGGTGCCTTCAGGAGATTAGGCGATGTTATGAGCTTTGACAAATAATGCCCCTTACGTTCACCGCGATTGCTAAGCTGTAGCGGCTTTGCTGGGCAGTAGCCGAGAAGGAGGTAGGGATCCCAAAAGCCGAAATACCGTGCGGTGATGTTTGCTCTCCACTCGTATATTATAAGGAGTAGTTGGTTAGCGTGTACGGTGCCTTATCAACTGCGTCACGTCACCAATCTCTGGCCATCATTGGCAGCTCGCCGGGACACTGTGTTTTTCGCGAAGACGCGAAAGATCGGTGACCTTCAAATTTGTAACATGTTTCGCACCATTGCTCCTATTCAATCACTGTTTCCAGCACGATGTCTCGATAGTGGAGTGGCGTTTAGCATACGATGAGAGGTTCACACTTGGCACAGCCCCGCGCCTGGGTCATGATGTGCGCAACCACGTCATATTTTTCTAACATGTTCTCATATAAGACGCTGGTATTCTTTTGTTTTGGCCTGGCAGCCAGCTAAAAGCTTCTGCAAGGAAGACGTGGCCTGCGACTTCCCATTGCTACTCTAAACACAACTCTATCACTCACCGTAAATCCTTCGTAGGACGTACCCTCGTTCATCGCAACGCACTCCACTTCGGCAGAGTTTGGGCGTTCAACGCCTGCTTTCCCGCCATTTCCCTCAAGCATCCCCACATACCCGCTCATGCTGATGGAGGCTTCAGCGACTTCGCAGCATCGGCGAAGCACATCAGAGTAACTCTTGATGGCCAATGGCAGTGATTTGTTCGTAGCGGCGAGGCGGTGATTCGTCTTGAAAAGCGCCTTCAAGACAGCCATGTGTGCGCAATTCTCCTCAAATCTGCCACCTGTCACCATTTTCGCTCGACAATATGCGCTGGCGCACGCCTTGGTGTGAAATAGTGTTTGTAGTTGTAGTTACTGAGATACTTGCCCAAAGTTCGTACAGCACGTGCGATATCTGGTCCGAACGCGGAAACCAAATCCAGAAAGGCCCCCAATAGACCGTTCGAGGCTCGCTCAATTAGCATTCATGGAAACGAGCTCGACCTGGTAAGTGATAATCCGTAAACCGACAACATTTTCTTTCGAAGCTGCGCGAGTATCGGTTTTGAGCAGCTTCTAAAAAACATGTTGTCGGTTCGATTTCTAGGATCAGCATGGGTGCTATCAGAGTGAGAGGCTCAACCATTTTGCCGCACATGGTAAGCAGGACCGTCGAGCGTTTCCTGGAACTCACGCTCCCGGCAGACACAATGCACGAAAGAGGGCCATCTGGACGTCAATAGTTCATCCTTGTAGGAGAAGCAGCAGCATGGGTTGCTCGAAGGTGGAACATAGCGTCGTTCACTGACATCGGAATTAGCCCATGGTAGCTTTATTTGTTGCTTTCTTATCGTGTAAACCACCTCTACACGCGTACGATCATGACAGCTAGAATGATTCTTCACCTTGCGCTGCAGCTACAGCAACGGCGTGGCTTCTTGACGCAATCTCGTTGGCGATGATCTCTGCCTCTACCCCCTGATACAGTCCGCGCCAGGTTTATATGACCACCCACATTTTAGGGCGCCACTCCGTCAATTTTGGGAGTTGAGCGGCGCCATTTAGATATGTTGTTTGTGTCGTAAAAGCGCGTTTGAGAGTTGTTTTAACACGCGGTATATCCCACTTTAAGACATAGTTAAGGGAAAGTGCCAAACAAGGGTCGTGTGTCAATCAAGGGCCGTTCACGTTTCTACCAATCATACTGTGAGTTCATCTTTCTCGCCGTCCTATTGGCCATTATACACTACGTACGAGTACCTATTTAAATTAGTGGCGACAAACAGCGATTGACCCCCCGCCACCGAAGCAATGGCTCGCCCAACGTACTCGACAGAGTTGAAGAACACGATTGTCGCTCGAGTGGGAAGCGGTGAGACTGTAGCGGATGTTTCAGCTTCAGCAGGTGTCCCTGAAAGAAGAATCAGAAAGTGGGTGAACAAGACCAAGCGTGGAGAGTCACTAGAGCCATCACGGAGTGGAAAAAACACTCCTACCACCGGAAGCAGAGCAGCATCTGTATGATTGGATTGTCGAGCGACAGCTCGTTGGGTACCCCGTCGATCGCTCAGGTATTTTGAGGAAGGCGAACGAGATTTCGCTGATTGTGCGCAGCGTCAGCATTGGTGGCGGCTGGTACCGTCGATTTTTACAGCGTCATCCGACCCTAGCGCCGCGCATTGCGCAAGCGCTCTCTTTGAAGCGGAACAATGTTTGTGATGAGGATTTGACTACGTTATGCAATACACTGACGAAACTGGTGATCGAACATCGTCTCGACAGCACTCGGGTGTTTAATATGAATGAGACGGCATTTTAGACTCGCAAAAAGTAAGAAGGTGATTGCAGTACGTGGATCGACCAATATCTGGTGCACAGATCCCTCTGTAAATTTTCATCTGTCAATTGTTGCATGCGGAAGTGCTGCGGGCTTTGCCGTACCTCCAGCGTATATTCTCCCAGGCAAGACCGTGCAGTGGGATCTCCTAGCGGATTGTGGCGTTCCTGGTGCTGCTGTGACGACGTCGCCGTCGGTTTCATCAACGCTTTCCTATTCCAGCGGTGGCTACAATTTTTTCTGATTCTGTCCCGGCCGACGTGCAAAGGCCTATACTATTGGTGCTGGATGGCTGTGCGTCGCACTACTCCGCCGAAGTAATCGAGACCGCTAACCGGTTGGGTATAATGCTAGTGCTGCTTCCGCCTAATGCTACCCACTTGTTGCAGCCTTTAGATGTTGCTGTGTTTGCTACACTAAAGGACAAGCTATGGAAATTAATCGACGAGGTTGTAGAAGAAGATGATGAAGATCGCTACTCGATTGATAAAGCTACAGCCATTAAGCTCGCCAGTATGGCATGGTCCAGCGCCAAAATTGGAAGAAACATCAAGATCGGATGCCGAACGTGCGGTATATCCCCGTTTCGTTAGTCAGCATGACTGAGCGTCTCCAGGTCTAAAAACAAAAAGGGGCTCCGCGTCATGTCCACCTGGCATCATGGCTTCATGCGAAGTCCATTATCGAAGCTGAGATTCTGACGCTACCAGCGCCACGAAAGCTCGCTAAAAAGCGCAAACGAGTATCTGTAGGGGGACGCTGGCTAACGCACGAGCTGCTGCAAAATATCTCTGCCGGTCCAAAAGGAAGCAGAACGAAGACGCCAAAATCGCGACGAGCATTCACACGTGAGGACTACCCTAGCGAAAACAACGAGGGACTGGAGTCTGCGGTCGTCTAAAGCAAAACAGTATGTTAGTTCGATCTATTAGATACAACTGCAGTGTAAAACTTACCATTTTAGTGCGGAGCATTAACGGCAACGAGAGGACTCGAACCCGCGACAACCCTGCTCCCCTAAGGGCCCTCAATAAGCTGGCCGCGTTAACGACTGAGCTGTCAGCACTTGGAGCTCTCGGTATCTGCGCCATTCTATAACCTGCCCTAGCTTTATGCTACCTAGAAAATACAAAACCTTGGAGGGAACACGGCCGCCAAAATTCCTGCTGGAGGGGTCATAGTGAGACTAAGATAAAAATGCGGCCCTTAATTGATCATGAGATTCACATGCACTAAACTCAAAAGTTGTATGTGTTTCTGTCGCGGCCCTTGTTTGGCAATTTCCTTAGTATAAAAGTGACCATATTTGCCGGTGCGCCCATTATTAAGACCGGCCTGACCCAATACAAAAGCAAGATAAGCAGTTAAAATGACTACACTAGTCCTGACCACTAATTGCTGCGCTCCCCACTGCTGTTGCGCTCTCCCTCACTGTGCTATTCACTACAATGGGGATGGGAACAGCATTATCTGACGAAGAGAGGGGCAGAGTCAAGGGATTGTACGAGGCGGGCTTCAGCGAGCGTGAGATTGAGCGCCGTGTGGGTCGCGCACGCACATGGGGCTGTACACTGGGTGCGGTTTGGAGTCGACAAAGAGCGAAAATAGCCGGGTTCAGCTGCCGCGCTGACTGAGCGGCAGACACGCTTGCTGTTGCGGACAGTGACCAAGGGTGACTCCTCTGTGCGACAGCTCAAGAGCGAGCTTAGCCTATCGGCATCGGTGCGCGCAATTCAGCGCGTGCTTGCCGATGTCGACTGGCTAATTTACGCAAAAATGGACAATACTTTGCCGCTCTCAGCGGAGGACAAGGTCGCGCGGGAGGAGTGGGCGTGGGCAAGGATATTCAACACGGATAGCTGCGGGCCCTGGGACTCCATCACCTTCTCTGACGAGAAGAAGTGGAATCTCGATAGGCCCGACGGCTTCCAGACCTACTGGCGGGACATCCGCCAGCCACCTCGGCAGACAAAGCGTCGCCAGGCAGGTGGCGGATCAGTAATGGTGTGGGCGGGCTTCAGCGCCGCCGGCAAGACGAAGCTTGCGGTGCTGCATGGCAAGCAGAACTCGGACGACTATGTGTACACCATGTCCGAGTATCTGCTGCCATTCGCCAACCTGCACTATGGCACTTATTTCGTCTACCGATAGGACGGAGCGTCCATTCACAGGTCCAAGAGGACAGCAGTATTTCTGAAAGAGCAGGACGTGCGTGTGCTACCTTAGTTTGCAAGATCCCCGGATTTAAATCCGATCGAGAATTTGTGGTCAATTATGAGTCAACGTGTTTACGCTAACGGACGACAGTACAGCAGCGTCGCAGAGCTAACAACAGCACTTTTAGTACTTGGGAGGGGATTGGGCATTCAACACTGCCAGTGCTGATTGAGTCGATGCCGCGCCGATGCAAGAAAGTCATTAAGAAACGTGAAGACAAAATAGACTACTAGTGTAGCCATTTTAACTGCTTATCTTGCTTTTGTATTGGGTCAGGCCGGTCTTAATAATGGGCGCACCGGCAAATATGGTCACTTTTATACTAAGGAAATTGCCAAACAAGGGCCGCGACAGAAACACATACAACTTTTGAGTTTAGTGCATGTGAATCTCATGATCAATTAAGGGCCGCATTTTTATCTTAGTCTCACTATGACCCCTCCAGCAGGAATTTTGGCGGCCGTGTTCCCTCCAAGGTTTTGTATTTTCTAGGTAGCATAAAGCTAGGGCAGGTTATAGAATGGCGCAGATACCGAGAGCTCCAAGTGCTGACAGCTCAGTCGTTAACGCGGCCAGCTTATTGAGGGCCCTTAGGGGAGCAGGGTTGTCGCGGGTTCGAGTCCTCTCGTTGCCGTTAATGCTCCGCACTAAAATGGTAAGTTTTACACTGCAGTTGTATCTAATAGATCGAACTAACATACTGTTTTGCTTTAGACGACCGCAGACTCCAGTCCCTCGTTGTTTTCGCTAGGGTAGTCCTCACGTGTGAATGCTCGTCGCGATTTTGGCGTCTTCGTTCTGCTTCCTTTTGGACCGGCAGAGATATTTTGCAGCAGCTCGTGCGTTAGCCAGCGTCCCCCTACAGATACTCGTTTGCGCTTTTTAGCGAGCTTTCGTGGCGCTGGTAGCGTCAGAATCTCAGCTTCGATAATGGACTTCGCATGAAGCCATGATGCCAGGTGGACATGACGCGGAGCCCCTTTTTGTTTTTAGACCTGGAGACGCTCAGTCATGCTGACTAACGAAACGGGGGATATACCGCACGTTCGGCATCCGATCTTGATGTTTCTTCCAATTTTGGCGCTGGACCATGCCATACTGGCGAGCTTAATGGCTGTAGCTTTATCAATCGAGTAGCGATCTTCATCATCTTCTTCTACAACCTCGTCGATTAATTTCCATAGCTTGTCCTTTAGTGTAGCAAACACAGCAACATCTAAAGGCTGCAACAAGTGGGTAGCATTAGGCGGAAGCAGCACTAGCATTATACCCAACCGGTTAGCGGTCTCGATTACTTCGGCGGAGTAGTGCGACGCACAGCCATCCAGCACCAATAGTATAGGCCTTTGCACGTCGGCCGGGACAGAATCAGAAAAAAATTGTAGCCACCGCTGGAATAGGAAAGCGTTGATGAAACCGACGGCGACGTCGTCACAGCAGCACCAGGAACGCCACAATCCGCTAGGAGATCCCACTGCACGGTCTTGCCTGGGAGAATATACGCTGGAGGTACGGCAAAGCCCGCAGCACTTCCGCATGCAACAATTGACAGATGAAAATTTACAGAGGGATCTGTGCACCAGATATTGGTCGATCCACGTACTGCAATCACCTTCTTACTTTTTGCGAGTCTAAAATGCCGTCTCATTCATATTAAACACCCGAGTGCTGTCGAGACGATGTTCGATCACCAGTTTCGTCAGTGTATTGCATAACGTAGTCAAATCCTCATCACAAACATTGTTCCGCTTCAAAGAGAGCGCTTGCGCAATGCGCGGCGCTAGGGTCGGATGACGCTGTAAAAATCGACGGTACCAGCCGCCACCAATGCTGACGCTGCGCACAATCAGCGAAATCTCGTTCGCCTTCCTCAAAATACCTGAGCGATCGACGGGGTACCCAACGAGCTGTCGCTCGACAATCCAATCATACAGATGCTGCTCTGCTTCCGGTGGTAGGAGTGTTTTTTCCACTCCGTGATGGCTCTAGTGACTCTCCACGCTTGGTCTTGTTCACCCACTTTCTGATTCTTCTTTCAGGGACACCTGCTGAAGCTGAAACATCCGCTACAGTCTCACCGCTTCCCACTCGAGCGACAATCGTGTTCTTCAACTCTGTCGAGTACGTTGGGCGAGCCATTGCTTCGGTGGCGGGGGGTCAATCGCTGTTTGTCGCCACTAATTTAAATAGGTACTCGTACGTAGTGTATAATGGCCAATAGGACGGCGAGAAAGATGAACTCACAGTATGATTGGTAGAAACGTGAACGGCCCTTGATTGACACACGACCCTTGTTTGGCACTTTCCCTTAACTATGTCTTAAAGTGGGATATACCGCGTGTTAAAACAACTCTCAAACGCGCTTTTACGACACAAACAACATATCTAAATGGCGCCGCTCAACTCCCAAAATTGACGGAGTGGCGCCCTAAAATGTGGGTGGTCATATAAACCTGGCGCGGACTGTATCAGGGGTAGAGGCAGAGATCATCGCCAACGAGATTGCGTCAAGAAGCCACGCCGTTGCTGTAGCTGCAGCGCAAGGTGAAGAATCATTCTAGCTGTCATGATCGTACGCGTGTAGAGGTGGTTTACACGATAAGAAAGCAACAAATAAAGCTACCATGGGCTAATTCCGATGTCAGTGAACGACGCTATGTTCCACCTTCGAGCAACCCATGCTGCTGCTTCTCCTACAAGGATGAACTATTGACGTCCAGATGGCCCTCTTTCGTGCATTGTGTCTGCCGGGAGCGTGAGTTCCAGGAAACGCTCGACGGTCCTGCTTACCATGTGCGGCAAAATGGTTGAGCCTCTCACTCTGATAGCACCCATGCTGATCCTAGAAATCGAACCGACAACATGTTTTTTAGAAGCTGCTCAAAACCGATACTCGCGCAGCTTCGAAAGAAAATGTTGTCGGTTTACGGATTATCACTTACCAGGTCGAGCTCGTTTCCATGAATGCTAATTGAGCGAGCCTCGAACGGTCTATTGGGGGCCTTTCTGGATTTGGTTTCCGCGTTCGGACCAGATATCGCACGTGCTGTACGAACTTTGGGCAAGTATCTCAGTAACTACAACTACAAACACTATTTCACACCAAGGCGTGCGCCAGCGCATATTGTCGAGCGAAAATGGTGACAGGTGGCAGATTTGAGGAGAATTGCGCACACATGGCTGTCTTGAAGGCGCTTTTCAAGACGAATCACCGCCTCGCCGCTACGAACAAATCACTGCCATTGGCCATCAAGAGTTACTTTGATGTGCTTCGCCGATGCTGCGAAGTCGCTGAAGCCTCCATCAGCATGAGCGGGTATGTGGGGATGCTTGAGGAAATGGCGGGAAAGCAGGCGTTGAACGCCCAAACTCTGCCGAAGTGGAGTGCGTTGCGATGAACGAGGGTACGTCCTACGAAGGATTTACGGTGAGTGATAGAGTTGTGTTTAGAGTAGCAATGGGAAGTCGCAGGCCACGTCTTCCTTGCAGAAGCTTTTAGCTGGCTGCCAGGCCAAAACAAAAGAATACCAGCGTCTTATATGAGAACATGTTAGAAAAATATGACGTGGTTGCGCACATCATGACCCAGGCGCGGGGCTGTGCCAAGTGTGAACCTCTCATCGTATGCTAAACGCCACTCCACTATCGAGACATCGTGCTGGAAACAGTGATTGAATAGGAGCAATGGTGCGAAACATGTTACAAATTTGAAGGTCACCGATCTTTCGCGTCTTCGCGAAAAACACAGTGTCCCGGCGAGCTGCCAATGATGGCCAGAGATTGGTGACGTGACGCAGTTGATAAGGCACCGTACACGCTAACCAACTACTCCTTATAATATACGAGTGGAGAGCAAACATCACCGCACGGTATTTCGGCTTTTGGGATCCCTACCTCCTTCTCGGCTACTGCCCAGCAAAGCCGCTACAGCTTAGCAATCGCGGTGAACGTAAGGGGCATTATTTGTCAAAGCTCATAACATCGCCTAATCTCCTGAAGGCACCCCGGGGCACAGCATATATCTACCATGGAGTTAAAACTACTGCTATTGTAAACCAATCAATGAACTAGGGCTACGCGAAGGCTGGGATAGGAATTTTGGTTCGAACTAAAGAATAAAAATTTCGTGGTGTTTGAGGCATTGCATCTGACGCGCCTGCTTCGCAGCAGCGTCATCTGCTCAGTTTCCGAGTTAAATTGCCCTCAAAGTCATGATAGCTATTGCCTTTTTGCCATCGCTTCTGTGAGGTTGAAAGTGCCTGAGTAGTTCTGACTTGCGGATAGAACGACAGAACGTGAATTGATCTCTGTTTGGGCTGGGCTTATCAGCACTTCGTTGCTTTCTATCTCAGTATAAATATGATATCTTAACCAATCACCAGCATGTGTGACGCGTGGAAATAGCTTAAGACTCCGTGAGCACACTTACGTGCGCACCTGCTTGGTTATTCTGAATGCACATCGACCAGTCATCCACCCGATGTTCGGATGTTGGTTTTCTGTCTTCATCATACTCCTGGCGATGACTCTAGGTGTGCGGTCGGGTGTGTACAGGATGTGCACGCTGTCGTATACTAGTTTCTAACGTCATCATGGAGCGGTGTATATTGCAGAGATGGCACCACATTGTGCACGCGCCGGCGATCTCAAATTGCTAGAGTTGCAGGGGGTAGCGGCAATATGCAAGGGTTGACGACTTATAACTTTAGTTCGGCATACATATGTTGTTGAGCGGGAACTGCATCCAGTACTCAAAATTTGAATTTCCCGCCCAAAATTCAAACGAGATCTTCTGATACAACATTTCGATGTCCGAGTCATTGGAGTGGGTGTCCGACTCCTGGGACGAGATGCCTGCAGAGGACATCAAGAGCTACTGGAAACACGCTGGGCTGTACGTCGACCAGTCGGCGATCGTTGATATCTATTGAACTAGAATCGTATTTAATGGGTGTCAATGTTAGCATTAATACAGTAGGTTTGGGAACCGGTCAGATTTGATTTACACTTTGTATAGTATGCACCTTCAGCATTTGAATCGTTGCCGCTACCCCCTCTGTTCTACTGTATCACGGAGTGCAACCGCGGCACCCGCAGCCGGTCATAACCTCCCGACCTCATGCTTACGGACGCTGATACCCGCTCACGACTGGCAAAATGAGTGAGCATGACCTGCCTGGCGAGCTGTGTGTCGTCCCCCAAGTTTGCGTCGCCGTGGCGGTGCTGATCAGGGACCGCTAGCTCCACGCTGCGGCCAAAGCGATCCCAGTCGTCAGGCCCACCTTTTCCGGCGGAGCAGCCACCTGGCGTTGAAGTACGAACTGCAGTTCTGAGGCGCATCGCCGGGATTCGCGTTCAGCGTTGCAATGCACGTGAGAGGCCGCTGTGCGGGTGCCAACGGGGTCGGCAACAGACAGCACTGCTCGGAAGGCCCGCGGCTGGAGGATGGCCTTCATCGACGCTGCCCGGTGCGCGTTGCGACACGGCTTTGCGCGCCGACAAAAGCTGATGATCGGACGGCCCTATTGGCTGGCTGTAAACAGCGGCACGGCAGTGTGCTGCTGACCGGTTTGCAGGGACGAGCGAGCAAAGAGAGCACGGCAACTCGCCAGTCTTCTTCAGATGGTTCGTCGCCGGCAGCAGCAGCGTGGTGCGACCCATCGTTGAACTAGACCCCCTTACTTCGAGCTTCCTCGCGCCGCGAGCGTTGTGGTTCACACCGCAGGCCGCCATGCGGGAGCGAGGCAAATCCGGACTGCAATCGACAGTCCGCGCACCTGAACCGCTACACCTTGCAGCGTGCGAAGGCTCCGATTATGCCACTGTCGAGGCCGCGCCAGCACCATTTCGCGAGAGCCCTGACTGCAAGTCTGTTGGGCTGCAACTTGTTGAAGGAGCCAGACCGCCGGCAACAGGCAACAGGCAATGGCTTTCCGCAAAGCGTTGCGGTGTCGCGCCGTTTCTGAAGTTCCGTGGCGCGTTTAACAATCGCGGCAGAATTGCGGGCGCAGCACGGGGTCCGCCTCGACGGACAAACGAACAGGTCGGTCTAGTGTGCGCAGCGGGCTCCGACATGACGAGAAAACGAGGCTCGACAGCACGCACATGTGACGGAGAGCAGCTGGATGCAGCAGCGGCGACAGCTAATGTTTTGGCTGTGTATGTCACAGCCAACACGCAAGACATCCCAGACACCCCCAAGTTTACAATCACGAGGCGTTTTCGAGTAGGAGAAGAAGCCGATGGAACCAACATTATGTTCAAGCAAGGCAAGACAAGTTCTCGTGGCGGCTTTGCCCAGCGGGTTAGCGAACTCAAGGGCAAGCTGCACTTCAAGGAAATGCTAAAGCTGGCCACAGAAGAGATCAAGTTCGAGATGGTAATTACTGGTATGCGCCGCGATCACGTCCGTGACGTGGAGGTCAGAGCTGGTCGCATACTCTACGATCTATTGGTCGATGTCTACAAGGGCGAGTTGCTGCCGGTGACCACCCAGCCAGCAGAAAAACTCTATGAGTTTTTCGCTTGTGCCCGCTCGAAGCGCGGCATGTGGAAAGCTAGACTACTGCGGCTAGTGATATTCAACTCAATCGAGAGGAATTGAGGAGAGTGTATTCGCTTGCTCAAGAAGCCGTGAGTGTATCAATGGCAGCGCGTTCCATTTGGGTCAACACTACTGACCCAGCTGAAAAGATCGAAGCGAGGCGAGTATTCGACGAGACCATGGAGACTGCCACAACTGCTAACCTAGTGTGGAAAGCGACAAGACAAGTTTTCAACGAAGACACACCAGAACTTGAGCGACAAATTTCCGAGCTTGACCCCGAGGCTCTGTCGAATCCCACTCCAATCCCGGGACCTACGACCTCGCCATTTTCAGCCCCACCAACTGAAGAAGCATCGCCAGCGCCCCCAACTCCATTGACTGCCGAACCATTGACTGCGGAACCTCCTGTGCCGCCGACTGCAGCGCCCCCGACTCCAGTGACTTCATCTCCAGCTTCGACAACGCTGAGAGAAATTTCAACACAGTTGACAGAAGTTTTGCTCCAGACATCATCGCCCAGGGTGACCGAGCTTGCTATGGTGGCTGAAGTTTCGACTCAGACACCATTGCTTTGGGTGTGACGGGAGTCCGTCACACGGTCGCCGTGCACCACGGCGATCAATAGGATAGAGTTCAGAATTGTTGGTCCAGCGGCGCCGGAAGGCGCCGCTCAACTATAAACTAGTCAGAGTTTCATTTACTACAAACAAGGAGCACCGCCCCGTTACAACTGGTAGCACTTTGTAGTCCGCCCACACGACCATGAACGACGCTTCCAATTTCAACGAAGGGGCTGGTGCTGCCCTCGAGCATGCCAACTTCCCCACTTATCCGTGTTTGAGTGGGAGGCGCTACACCGCCTTGCCGCGGTGTCCGGAGAAGGAGTCATCAAGACCTTGCTGACTGCCGGAACGGAATCTGATCAACGCCAGGCTGCTCATGAGTTCATGGCGCGTGAACTCGCCGACCAAGAACAAGACCGACATCGTGAAGCTCGATGTATCCAGCTACAGTGGTGAGGGCGACGCTCGCCTCCAGCTGAATCGCTGGTTCTGTGAGATCGACATCGCGATCGAAGCTCGGCAGTTATCTACCGAGTTTGCTCGTACCCGGTTCTTACTGTCCAAGTTGACGGGAAAGGCCAAGGAATGGGCACTCGGCAAGCTCGTCGCCGACACCTCCTGCTTCTCGACGATGCAGTCGCTGAAGGATGATCTTCGCCTGGCCTTCGAGCCCCCTCAAGATGAGCGTGTCCAACGCTCGGCATTCCTGTCACTTAAGCAGGGACGGATGTCCATGCGCGAGTACATCCAGCGGGCACGACACCTGGTGTCGTGTATCACGACGAACCCAGTGGACATGGCGACTCAGGTCCATGTCTTCATCTCCGGCATGAACGCTGGGTACCAGCGCTTCTACCTGACCAGGAAGACACCAGGGTCACTGGAAGAGGCCTTCGAGACGGCACTTCGGGAAGATTATAGCGTTTCCGCTTCTGAGGTGGTCTCCTTGCTCGCCCCTCCGCGGAGCCCGAGCCAATGGAGCTTGACGCCATCCAGGATTACCACGGCGCCGGCGATCCAGTCCGGCGCCAACGTCGTCTGACAGACCGCCTCTGGCGGGCCCCGGTCGAAGCCCTCGTCACATGCGGTGCTTCCGCTGTCGCAAACTCGGACATCGCGCCGCTGTGTGCCGCGCTCCCGCTCCGGTCTTGGCGCACGTCGTCGCCGAAGCCGCTGATGGTCTTGTCGCCGAGCCAAAAACGGCGACAACCCGTAGGTGCGGGGCGCCCTACTGGCCTGAGAAGGATGGAGCGCTCTCTGGTGGCGGAGCCCCTCCTAGCCCTCCTGTGCTCCACGCACACTTATTTGCCACCACCTCGGGTGGCGACCCAAGACTGATCATACTCAGTCTCCACGTCGATGGTGCGAAGCGTCCACTTCGCGCCCTGCTCGAATCGGGCGCGACAAACAACTTCGTCCGCGCCGTGAGTTTGTCGGTGTTACCGGCGGACCTGAGCCTTCGCGAAGGTCCGGGGAGATGATTGTGAAATACGCTGATGGCAAGCCACGGCGTACGCCGCGGCGCTCTACGACCTTCACGTACGAGTTTGACGGATTCCGAAGCTCCGAAGAGTTCCTAGTGATCGAGCTGAGTGGCTCGTTTGACTGCGTCTTCGGCATCCCACGGCTCGCCCGGCACCAGCCTGAGATTAACTGGCTGACTGGTACGGTCCGCCCTCGTGACATCGACGTGAATGCAGTACTGGCGTTCTTGCGCGGAACGCCGGACCGATGGTCGCATGTTGCAGTCATGGACTTCGACTCCATGACCCATGCTGCACCTGAAGTGAGTGATGACCCTTCGTGTGCGGCGTGCGAGCACGCATCCTGCGCCGGTCTTGAGCAGGTGCCTCAAGACGTGTCTGCCGTGGTCGAGTATGGGTTCCCACGTCCCGATGAGCAGCGGCTCTCGGCAGCAGACAACACCGTGATCGAAGAGGGATTCCCACGCCCGGACGAGCAGCGGCTCTCCGTTGACGATGAACAAAAAGATGTGGTTGAGCGTAGTCTCCCACGCGCGGTCGAGCAGAGGCTCCCGCATGTGGTCGAGCAGGGGCTCCCTGATGGAGTCGACGCCGATGTCGTGTCTCGGCGTCTGAGTACAGCAGCCTTGGTCGAGCGTGGTCTCCCACTGCCTGCTACGGAAGCGTTCACCCGGCCAGCCCGTCGCCGTGGTCGCCGCCAGCCCCGGCGACCCCGCGATCCTCCGAGTGAGTCAGACGCGCCTGACTCCGAGGTTATCCCCGTTCTGATGGGGGATGACGCGGCATCAATCCCGCGTATGCACAATGTCGAGGTCGCACGCCCGCCGTGCGATGCGTCCGAGATCACCAAGTTGCCTGACCTGTCGTGGAAACACCTTCTCCACGACTTGAAACATGGTGAGATCGAGCAGGTTTGCATGATCGTCGCGGACAACACCGCGACTATCGCGGCTGTCGATGTAGATGCTGGTGACACAGCGTCCGATACCCGGGAACGCCCGAAAGGCGCTGAGCCTAAGTCCGCCCGCGAGGCCCGCTACTTGGCCCAGTCGTTACCAGCACTCAAAGCCGCTGGTAACCCGGTTGCTCCGCTGGTTCGCGAGTTCATCGACATCTTCCCCGACAAGGTTCCGGCTGAACTTCCTCCCGATCGTGGTGTTCGGCACGAGATCGACCTCGTGCCCGGTTCGAAGTACTGTGAGACGCGACAATGGCCGCTGCCCCGCGACCAATGCCAAGCGATTAATGCGTTCTTCGAAGGTCGCCGGCACGCCGGCCACGTTCGCGAAAGCCTATCGCCGCATTCCAGTCCGACATTCTGCGTGAAGAAGGCGACGGGCGGGTGGCGCATCGTACACGCCTTCAACAAGCTCAATGACGCCACCATCCCGGCGCAGACGCCGATCCCGCGGAAGGACATGGTGCTCGACACTATGTCAGGCAGCACTGTGTACAGTGCTATCGACCTCATGGACGGCTTCTACCAAATCCTGATGCGTGAAGAAGACGTGCCGTTGACTGCGGTCAGCACGCCCAGCGGCATGCTCTGGGAATGGCTCGTGATGCCGCAGGGGCTCAAGAATGCCCCTGCCACTTTCAACCGCATGGTGTCCAACCTACTGCGTCCGTATCGAAACTTCGCGCCCAGCTACTTCGACGACATCTTCATTCACAGTCGTGCCGAGAGCGGCACGACGGATGTCGACGTCCACCTTCAACACCTCCGCAAGGTGTTCGAGGTGATGCGGGCAAACAAGCTGTACGCCAACTTGAAGAAATGCATCTTCTGCGCTCCCGAGATTCCAGTACTCGGGAGCTACGTCAGCAAGGACGGCGTTCGCGCCGACCCGGAGAAGATCGCGGCGATCTGCGCTTGGCCGACTCCTCAGGACCAGAAACAGCTCCGGCAGTGGCTTGGACTCGCCACATATCTCCACCACAACTCGAAGAACTTTGCTTCGACTGTTCGGCCGCTGTCGCAACTCCTGAAAGCCGACGCCACGTGGTCGTGGCGCACCGAGCACCAAACAGCCTTCGACGCGGTGAAGACCAGCTTGTCCACCGCGCCCGTATTGATGCTTCCGGACCACGCAAAACCCTTTCACGTGGTGTGTGACGCGAGCGACTTTGCAATCGGCTGCGCCTTGATGCAGTTTGATGACGATGGACGCGAGCGAGTGATAAGTTACCAATCGCGCCAATTGAAGCCCGCGGAGCGGAATTATCCGGTCCATGACAAGGAGTTGTTGGCGATGCGCTACGCCCTCATCAAGTTCCGCGTGTACCTCCTGGGTGAAAGTACGTTCGTGGTGTACACGGATCACGCTTCGCTCCGGACGGCGACGAAGAGTCCTCATTTGTCACAGCGCATGGCGCGCTGGCTATCATTGTTCTCGGAGTACAACTTCGTCGTTCACTATAAGCCGGGCAAGACCAACATCCTCGCCGACGCGCTCTCGCGTCGACCGGATTACGTGCAATCGGGCCGCCATGCCGTTGGTGACGAGGATGACGACGATTGCGCTGTGTGCACCGCTAATGAAGTCGCTGCTGTTGAAGTCACAGCGACCACTCCGCTCCGAGACCTGATCGCGGCTGCGTACGAGTCGGATGCGGCGTGCTCCGAATTGATCAAGTACCTGAGAGAACCATCAGAAGCAGCGCGGCGCTGCTTGTCCCCTCGCAGCTGCGCCCGTGTCGACCGCTACAGCCTCGATGGGGATCTGCTGACCTTCCGCGTCGATCGCGCGGACCCGCCACGCATCGTCGTCCCGCTTGACGATGATCTCAGAGCCCGACTGATCCATGAGTTTCACGATACCCCCAGCGGTGGCCACCTCGGGCGCGAGAAGACATTCGCGTCACTATCGCGCGACTTCTACTGGCCACACATGTACAAGTGGGTACGCAAGTGGGTCCGCTCCTGTGAAGCGTGCCAGCGCGTCAGGCCGTCGCCGTCGAAGCGAGCCCCGCTTCGACCTCTTCCAGTCGCGACGGGTCCGTGGACATCGGTCAGCATGGATTTCGTCTTTGGTCTTCCGCGAGATACTCAGGGCCGCACAGGCATACTTGTTTTTGTCGACCGATTTAGCAAGATGGTCCATCTTGCTCCCGTGGCCTCCTCGATCACCGCATCTCAGTCGGCGGCGCTGTTTCTTGACACAGTGTATCGCCATCTTGGACTTCCGTCCTCAATTGTATCCGATCGAGACCCACGTTTTACTGCAGCTTTCTGGACGGAACTCTTCAACCTTGTCGGGACGCGGTTGGCGATGTCCACCGCGTCACATCCTGAGACCGATGGCCAGACCGAACGCGTTAACCGGGTTGTCGAAGACGTGCTGAGGAGTTACGCCACGTCGTTCAAGTCATGGAGCTCTTTCCTGCCGATGGTGGAGTTCGCCATCAATAACGCCGTGCACGCATCGACTGGCTTGACGCCATTCTTCGTCAACTTTGGCCGTCATCCGCGCGTTCCGGCGCTCCTGGGGCTGGAGCGCCCCCTTCCAGTTCAGCTGTCAGGGAATCACGACGCTGCGACTCTCACTTCCACTGGTGGCACCTCCGCATCGACGCACGAGATGGCCGCTGACTCCATTGTGAACGCGGTGAGCACAAGGTCTTCCACGCGGGTCCCCAGCCAGGGTCCTCTTACACGGGCCGCCGCGCGAGCGGCGACTGCCTCTCCACGAGACGTTGCCTATCGGACCAGTCGGATGCTGATCAACCCGCGTCCGCGTCGCGCAGCTGAGCTTCACACTGCTCCTGATCCGGTCGCGGCTACTGAGCCACCGCCAGCAAACTTTGCGCCCAACGCGGCGCCGCAGCGAAGCGACGCTGCGGCTGTCCACGAGTTCGTGCAACAGCGCGAGTCGATTGTCCGCTACGTCCGCGATCCGATCGCTGCTGCCATCGATCGCCAGAAGGAGAATGCGGACCGCAGCGGGCGCCGAAACGTGGAAAGGTTCCACGTTGGGGACCAAGTCCTATTATCTACCAATGGAATTTCCCCAAAGCTTGTGACGAATCTGGGCGCAAACAAGCTTGCCCCACGGTACATTGGCCCATTCAAGGTGTTGAAAGTCATTGGAGATGCTTACCAGCTACAGCTACCGCCTACGCTCAAGCTACACCCTACGTTTTACGTCGGTCGACTTCGTCGCTACCGACCAGCGTCGTTGCCTAGCGGCGGTAGTCCGGCGCCGATCCTCGCTGCGCCTGCTGCTGGCTCAGCTGACGCCACAACACGGCGTTCTCCCACTCCAGCTGATCCACGCGACGTTCCAGCCAATCAAGACGCTGCGCAGCCGCAGCGTCCTGCCACCCACCCACCCCCGTTTGAACGCGACGATCCGGCTCCCTTGGTCGATGCGGCGGGGAATATCCGTCACATCGTCGAATCGATTCTTCGGCACGACGACACTCGGGGTGCCCGACGCGGTCGCGGCCCTCGCCGCGGCGACACTGATATCCCTGCGCACCGCCAATACTTGGTGCGCTGGGTGGGGCCACTGGATGACAGCTGGGAGCCGAGGGCGGTGCTGCTTGCGGACGTTCCAGGTCTGCTTGACGCGTACGAGACGGGTTTCAATCGGCTGCGGCAGCGAGCCGCCGCGAGCTTCATGTAACGCGCGACGATAATGACCAATCCAGCTGTGCTCCTCCTCCGACAGCGGCGAGTCCACCAGGAAGCAGGACCACTCCCGCTCCGTCGGTCGCGGGAGCCCGTACTTGCGGCACTCAGCACAGCCCTCCAGGTAATGGGCGTAGCAGCAGAGCCGATCTGCCGCCCACGACAGCTTGCAGACCCTCGCCGCCGCACCCGCCACCGACAAGCGCTCGTGAGTCTCCTCACGAGCCTCGATCAGCCGGCGAAACTGCGGACCCGTCTCAGCGTTCCAGCGCAGCACGAACGCGGTCCACGCCTGGTCGAGCGAACGTTGGGTCACGGAGAGAGTCTCCGTGACGGGCTTGCCTCGGGTGCGGCGCCAGCGCGCGAACCAGGACGCCATCTCCTCCTCGGGCAGTGAGTCGTGCACGCCGCTGCAGTCGCGCAGCGGCCACCGCACGAAACTGTCTGCGAAGCTCGTGCGCGTCTCGCGGTCGTCGAAGCTCATGGTGGTGAATTTGACAGTGAGCTCTATCTTATGCGGGGAGTGGTGTGACGGGAGTCCGTCACATGGTCGCCGTGGTGCACGGCGACCAATAGGATAGAGTTCAGAATTGTTGGTCCAGCGGCGCCTTCCGGCGCCGCTCAACTATATACTAGTCAGAGTTTCATTTACTACAAACAGGAGCACCGCCCCGTTACATTGGGGGACCCAAGCTTCGACCCAGACACCTTCGCCCTGGGAGAACCAAGCTTCGACCCAGACACCATTGCTCTGGGGGACCCAAGCTTCGACCCCGCCATTCGTCTCGCCACAATCGTTCATGGTGGCGACCCCACTAAGCCAACTGTATGCTGGCACTTCATCGCTTTCTGCGTATTTTCAACCGGAGGCTGCACCGAACGACCAACCAGCTCAGAGCGACGAGTTTGAAATAATGGAGGACGGCACTATAGTCATCGTAGATGACGACTAGGACGATGGCCAACATGAGTACTGCTGGTGCTGAAGCGTGAATTACAAGTTGACTCCTTCTTCAGACGGTCTCTGCACAATTGAAGCAACGGTCTCTTGCACCATTGAAACGGTTGAAGTACGTTGCAATACTAAAGGAGATTGAAGTACAAGTATCGATTTCAAGAGGGTTTAACGGCGCGCCCGTCCGCGCTCTGCGGGTCATTTCGGAATCTGCGCGGCGGCCCCCAACATCGAGCTCCGCCCAGCCATGCTCAGTACACCCGCACCATTGCCGAAACTCGCCTCCACCGCCGTGCGCCCGGCGCCGGTCGACGTCGCGAGCCCCGCTGCGGCGCAGTAGCCGAAATTAAAGATGGCCCAAAGTCCGGGGTGCAGCATCGGGCGCACCCCAGCACCGACGATACGCGGCGCGGGTTTCACGCTGCGCCGCCAGTTCTCGTGCAGACATCGGCACCAGACAGCTCCGGCACCATGCAGGGTCCTACCACGCGGTCGCCGTCGTCGCCGTCCTCCTTCTTCTCGCCCGACATGAAGGTGTGTATGGTAGTCTCTATTGGTGCGAAATAGGTTCGCCATCGAGGGGCTGCCACCTTCGGTGCAACATGTCCATGTCCTGGCATCCGGTCGCTCGATGATTGTGGTTGCAATGCTTTCCCTCGACTCGACTCACCCCGCCTCCACTTGTGCTATTCGCAGTTCGGACTGAGCCACCTCCTCGAAGCCGCCGAGCAAGTGCGTCCGCCGATGACCGACATCTCGTCGCCGTTTGGTCGCGTCAGCCCGCTCAAGCGCGCGCAGCCGCTGCCCTCCATCAACGCGATGGGCGGCTTCTCGCTCGAGGCCTCGAGCACTTCCAAGCGAGCCCGCATCGGCTCGGACGTCGGTCTCGACGTGCAGGCCTCGTACAGTCTGCTTGGCCACATGCCGCGCCAGGCCATGATCTATCCGTCGGTGCCCCAGCAGATCCCGACGCCACACCAACACCAACACCAACACCAGACCGTGGCGTGCGCGCCGACCATTGAAGTGCAGAGTCCCAGCAGTGCCGGATCAACGTTGCCACTACCCACCATGCGGATCGTCACGGGGTACTCCACTAGCCCAGCGAGCCGTGGAGACGCGCCCTCGGTTTGGGACACCGTGCTCACCACGGGTAAGTTTTTGACTTACCTGTTTTTTCGGAAACGTTTGCTTTGGGATTCAAATGCTCACTGTTTTATTTGCTCTAACGCGTGTTCGGATGACCGATACTGGTTTTACTTGATTCTGGTCTGACCTTCGGCTTTGTCGAGTCTGCCAACGCGCCCAGACTACCAACTAGCAGAGAAGGACTCCGATGTCCTGGATGGATGCTGATATTCTCTCCCTGTAGAACCATTGGTGGGCTAGATCTGCTCTTCCAGATGTTTCAAGACGTGTGCTGGCGAAGAGAACCGACTTGGCGAGTCTTATGGCCTTTGAAAACAGCGTGGGTATGCTTCACTTGCTGCCTGGCGGGTGTGTCCGCCTTGATAGGGCTTGTCTCAACGGAGTCGACGAGGTGGCTAGTCGGGAGGTTTCCTTGTCCTTTGTCCTTCTCCTAGCTCCTGCGAGCAACTACTTCCTGTAGTGGGAAGTTTGTGGGACGAGGGCGACACCGGCCAAATGTAGCCGAGGCTCGCGACGTGGAGCAGCGTGAGGTGGGCTAACGTACGTTCCCCCAAAAAGTGTGCTTAACGTCTGCAAAGCAAACTCGACTCTGTTTATTCTTAGATTCTCTATTCTACTTTGTCCTCTACCGATTGCGCCATGATCATCGATGATTTCGATCACGACTACCATCACTCTCCTAATCATCACTTTCCACTAGGCCCATCCGTCGATTGATCGATCGGTCGGTCGGTTGTTGGGAATTCTTCGCGCGTTCTCCACACGTTTTGGAACCATTGCTCTGGTTACTCAACTTCAATCAGCCCTGAAGTTTTGGAAATTTCGGGAAAATTCTGGAACACTTTACCACACCGTGATATCGCAGCGGTGTCGTCCCATTCGCAATATAGTTTTCAGAATCGAAAGACCTCGGTACTGGTCTTGATTGTTATTTTAATTGATATGCTGTTTTGCATAGCTACCTTATAGCTCTGTAGACATCGCCGTTCAACCGTGTTTCTAACGGCTATCCAGTAAATTCCTTCCTCCAGCACTTGCAGCAAGATACTTGATGAAAATTATGTTTACCAGCTTGCAGAACTGACAGAGGAACCGTTTGAAATCATAAAGCATATGTTGAAAGTATCAAATCATCTAAGGCTCGGGTTAAATTATCAACACCGACAATTTCTGCACGCCATGTCTCCTACCTAAATATTTTTCGACCTGTAGGATTATTTGGGCTTGGAACCATAAGATCACCTAACAAACCTTTCCCTCAATTTACAATATTCAATTCAAATGTGGGCAACGTGAGAGGTGATCTGAAGTAAGGGTTTGCTTGGACAAGCACATTGTTTCACCGAGTTGGGTGTACAGCTCGACCGTGAACATTGTGTCCAATACCGACGCTTCCATTACAATCGCGATTTTCCTTCAGATCAAACAAGAGTCGGCGCAAATTGAAGCGCCGACATGTGTTAGCGAATATAATGCGTCAATGCAAGGCTCGACATGATCAATTACAAAACCGCTCCTCGGTGGCAAATGAGCTCTCCTTTAAATAATGGCATGAGACAGTTGCCGCGGGCATCATCGGCATGGCCAAGTGCAACGTCTACATGTGCCGCAAAATAATATGCGAGGACGGTTAGGGTGATCATGATAGCTCTCTAGACAGTGAAGGAGACTTACTAGAGTTAACCGGCCACGGTAAGCACCGTAGATTTGTTCTATCGCTTGTCGGGGACCTTTTGGTGGCACATGAAGCCAGTAGAAGGTGCAGAGGATGCCTTGTTGTATACTAGAAGTGACTCGATTTCGGAGTCGTATCATACCAGAATTGGTGAGAGTTCAGATGCGAACAAAAATGAATTGAGAGAGCGTGCATAACGAAGGAACCATATCCTGAAACGCAGGAGCTGAACCAAAATCGAATGAACGGTTTGACGATTGAGTGCAGGTCACTCAGGAAGGAACAACCACAGTTGTGAATTAGCAGCCAAGAGAGCAAGCTCCCTTTGGTTTCCCTTCAACCAAGTTCTTCTTTCTCCTCCTGTTTTGTTCAATGTTCCGTGATATTTATATTGGAAATAGTTTTCGTATTTAAAAAAGCTCAACAAGTAGAAAAATGAACACAATAGCCAGTTACACAATTTGCTTTTTAACTATCCAGAATAGATCCCGTGTTCTCGTAACACGCGCGGAGAAAAAGCGGCTCGAGAAGCAGTTGAGATCATTTCCCTATCTCCGCTTCAGCATTGTTTTGACGGATTTCAAGGTGCCGTTGACATTTTCCTGTCCTAGCGGTATCCCGCCACAGGCGTGCCGCCATGAAGTTCAATTCGATTTGACGGGGACCTAGTTGCTCCAGTGCTCACCGCCGTACGGCACAGAATCTGCGAGGATGTGGTGGGCATACTCTCTACTAGTTGTCGTCGGCGCGCACACGGCCATAGCGTCAACCAGCACCGACCGATCAAGCGCGTCATTGGGCGCGGTGCCGCGCTGTGCCGACACCATCGACCTCACAACTTGCTACTACCTGATCAAACAGGGCCACGAGCATCGTGACGAGGTGCTGTGTATGTGGAGAGAAGGAGCAACCAAATGAGTTTTTGTAAAGGGTCATGCTTTTTGTTTTCCTACTACATGGTCAAACAGGACCACAAAGTGCAGTCTGTGGAAGAGCCAAGTGAGTTTCTACCATGGTGTGTGTGTTTTACTAAGTAGCTTGTTTCAATAATAGTAACCACGAACAGTCGTATGGCAACCAACTATATTGGCTTTGTATGTAGTTTTTTTCTTCATGAATCTACTACAGGAAAGTGTTGTGTTTGGTTGTGCCGGCATTTGGACATTTGAGATGGCGAACAAAGAACCAGTGATATTCACCGAGTATCTTCTGTGTGGTCGTATGATGATGGGTGCAAGTAGTCGACGGAAAATGTCACGTAGAACCTTAACATGCGCTGACGCGTCAGATGCAGAAGGTAAGAGCTCACCGTGTCCGTCAAACTTGCAACTCGCTAAATTCCATCAGTTGATAAAAAAATGTTTGTGAATACGTCCGTCATCGACTAAGTCGCCTCAACTTTCGCGGGACTCACGTGTGTCTGCAATTCTTCTCATCCGCAAAATTGTTCACCTCGCGGTAGCTGTCGTCATCTAGCATCTCGAATTCTTGACACATGGGGGTATTTGAGTATTTGGGGACTGCCCTGTATAACGAACGCCACAACTCCGCAAATTAAGCTTAACCGTAATTAACCCCTTAGTTCCCATATGTTGCCCGGCTAAACATAAGAGTGTATACCCTATTTCGACGCTCTCGCATGTTTATGTTATGTCGCCCGGATAAACATAAGCAGAAAATATACCTGAGGTTTGTATAGAGTGCCAATACGAATCGAGACCATATTAAAATTAGGAGGAAAATCGAAGTAGAAAAAGAGCAAATGCACAGGTTTAGGCGTGGAAAACCTTGTCCACGATAGAATACGGTTGAGGTGGCCAGAGACAGACCTGCTCAGCTAGTGGGTGCGAGCCACCTCTCCCATTTGAAAACGACAAGAAGGGGTGTTGATGGTCGGACCTGTAGGAAAGGACCCACGCCACACACGTCGACGGACAAGGAGCGACAGCAGTCCCTGGAGGTACTACAGCGAGAGCGTCGGGGTCGCAGAGCGGAGCGAACGAATGATTCTGCCAACGAGACGAAGGCGCCATCAGCTGCAGCACGCAAAACTAATGCGGTGGCCCGGGCGGAAGCCAAGAGAGGACGACGGCAGTATCTGAAGGTGCAAAGAAGACCGGATGCAGCATTACAGCGTGCAATTGTGCTACAAGACCAGGAAATACTGCAAAACCCTATTTCTTGGGTTGTTTGACATGGCGCTGGTGAATTCCTACATCGTGTTCCGTTACCACTGCGGCCTGACCAACAAGCCGCCACCCAAGTATTTCGCGTTTTTGAGGAGCTGATGCAGCAGCTGCTTGCCGTTGACTGGTCGGAGGCGTTTTCGCTCATTGACGTACGAGTTATGTTGGCAGAACAACATAATCTGACGCCATGGAAACCATATCCAACATAACCGATGATTTGACATGCAGCAAGCAATTTCAGCGAGAGAGAGAGAGAGCTTTACCTGGACGAGGGCAAGTGTCTCCACAAGCAGCAAGTGAGGAGATCGGTGTTCTTGATGGCCATCGCCTTGAGCGAAACTCAGATAAAGATGAAGACCGAAGAGATCGACTGCGCCACCGTTCATGCAAGGTGTGCGCGATTTTCAAAGTAAAGCCGCGGGAGCACACGAAGTACTACTGTCTTGAGTGCTCGATAGGCGACAAACGGTAAGGATTTAATGTATGCGATGTCAAAGTACATGACACTAATATATGCTCAATAGGAAGTGCCTTTGCAATATTTCGCGCGAGGGCCAAACGAAGACATGCTTTCAAATGTGGCATGCTGATTGGAGGAATGGCAATGACATTCCGCGATAGCTTGTGGGTTTGCTGTTATAAATGTGTTTCCGGAAGCAAGTTGTGGTTTTCCCAAATGAATACCAAAGGATCTCAGTCCCACTGATTAGTTCAGTAGGATGTGTTGATGATCTTGCTCGGAATACTTCCGTAGTAGACAAAGTCAAATGAAGAGCTACTGGAGAGACGGTGAAGAAGCAAAACGTTTCCCTGATGCTCGATCAAAAACAACAAGATCAGTGATGACGTGTGTTCTGCTTCGCCACCCTAGTCGTGTACGCGCCCATCGCCTCAAGTCGCCAGGGTTCCGGACATAATTGCCAAGATACACATGTTTCGCGAGTATCCTGCTATACTGGAGGTGGTTTTCAAGCTTGCACTGGGCTGCATACTACCGGCTGATAAATGATATTTGGGTACTACTCTTGAAGGCGAACTTCTTCAGCTAGCTGTTTGCGGTGATCGAGACCACTCAGTTAACTCAGACGTAATTGATGCAAGCGTGGCGAACGCATCACGTAAAATTACGCGAGATACGATAGATATATTTGCGGTTGTTTATACTCGCGAAACATGTGTATCTTGGCAATTATGTCCGGAACCCTGGCGACTTGAGGCGATGGGCGCGTACACGACTAGGGTGGCGAAGCAGAACACACGTCATCACTGATCTTGTTGTTTTTGATCGAGCATCAGGGAAACGTTTTGCTTCTTCACCGTCTCTCCAGTAGCTCTTCATTTGACTTTTGTCTACTACGGAAGTATTCCGAGCAAGATCATCAACACATCCTACTGAACTAATCAGTGGGACTGAGATCCTTTGGTATTCATTTGGGAAAACCACAACTTGCTTCCGGAAACACATTTATAACAGCAAACCCACAAGCTATCGCGGAATGTCATTGCCATTCCTCCAATCAGCATGCCACATTTGAAAGCATGTCTTCGTTTGGCCCTCGCGCGAAATATTGCAAAGGCACTTCCTATTGAGCATATATTAGTGTCATGTACTTTGACATCGCATACATTAAATCCTTACCGTTTGTCGCCTATCGAGCACTCAAGACAGTAGTACTTCGTGTGCTCCCGCGGCTTTACTTTGAAAATCGCGCACACCTTGCATGAACGGTGGCGCAGTCGATCTCTTCGGTCTTCATCTTTATCTGAGTTTCGCTCAAGGCGATGGCCATCAAGAACACCGATCTCCTCACTTGCTGCTTGTGGAGACACTTGCCCTCGTCCAGGTAAAGCTCTCTCTCTCTCTCGCTGAAATTGCTTGCTGCATGTCAAATCATCGGTTATGTTGGATATGGTTTCCATGGCGTCAGATTATGTTGTTCTGCCAACATAACTCGTACGTCAATGAGCGAAAACGCCTCCGACCAGTCAACGGCAAGCAGCTGCTGCATCAGCTCCTCAAAAAACGCGAAATACTTGGGTGGCGGCTTGTTGGTCAGGCCGCAGTGGTAACGGAACACGATGTAGGAATTCACCAGCGCCATGTCAAACAACCCAAGAAATAGGGTTTTGCAGTATTTCCTGGTCTTGTAGCACAATTGCACGCTGTAATGCTGCATCCGGTCTTCTTTGCACCTTCAGATACTGCCGTCGTCCTCTCTTTGGCTTCCGCCCGGGCCACCGCATTAGTTTTGCGTGCTGCAGCTGATGGCGCCTTCGTCTCGTTGGCAGAATCATTCGTTCGCTCCGCTCTGCGACCCCGACGCTCTCGCTGTAGTACCTCCAGGGACTGCTGTCGCTCCTTGTCCGTCGACGTGTGTGGCGTGGGTCCTTTCCTACAGGTCCGACCATCAACACCCCTTCTTGTCGTTTTCAAATGGGAGAGGTGGCTCGCACCCACTAGCTGAGCAGGTCTGTCTCTGGCCACCTCAACCGTATTCTATCGTGGACAAGGTTTTCCACGCCTAAACCTGTGCATTTGCTCTTTTTCTACTTCGATTTTCCTCCTAATTTTAATATGGTCTCGATTCGTATTGGCACTCTATACAAACCTCAGGTATATTTTCTGCTTATGTTTATCCGGGCGACATAACATAAACATGCGAGAGCGTCGAAATAGGGTATACACTCTTATGTTTAGCCGGGCAACATATGGGAACTAAGGGGTTAATTACGGTTAAGCTTAATTTGCGGAGTTGTGGCGTTCGTTATACAGGGCAGTCCCCAAATACTCAAATACCCCCATGTGTCAAGAATTCGAGATGCTAGATGACGACAGCTACCGCGAGGTGAACAATTTTGCGGATGAGAAGAATTGCAGACACACGTGAGTCCCGCGAAAGTTGAGGCGACTTAGTCGATGACGGACGTATTCACAAACATTTTTTTATCAACTGATGGAATTTAGCGAGTTGCAAGTTTGACGGACACGGTGAGCTCTTACCTTCTGCATCTGACGCGTCAGCGCATGTTAAGGTTCTACGTGACATTTTCCGTCGACTACTTGCACCCATCATCATACGACCACACAGAAGATACTCGGTGAATATCACTGGTTCTTTGTTCGCCATCTCAAATGTCCAAATGCCGGCACAACCAAACACAACACTTTCCTGTAGTAGATTCATGAAGAAAAAAACTACATACAAAGCCAATATAGTTGGTTGCCATACGACTGTTCGTGGTTACTATTATTGAAACAAGCTACTTAGTAAAACACACACACCATGGTAGAAACTCACTTGGCTCTTCCACAGACTGCACTTTGTGGTCCTGTTTGACCATGTAGTAGGAAAACAAAAAGCATGACCCTTTACAAAAACTCATTTGGTTGCTCCTTCTCTCCACATACACAGCACCTCGTCACGATGCTCGTGGCCCTGTTTGATCAGGTAGTAGCAAGTTGTGAGGTCGATGGTGTCGGCACAGCGCGGCACCGCGCCCAATGACGCGCTTGATCGGTCGGTGCTGGTTGACGCTATGGCCGTGTGCGCGCCGACGACAACTAGTAGAGTATGCCCACCACATCCTCGCAGATTCTGTGCCGTACGGCGGTGAGCACTGGAGCAACTAGGTCCCCGTCAAATCGAATTGAACTTCATGGCGGCACGCCTGTGGCGGATACCGCTAGGACAGGAAAATGTCAACGGCACCTTGAAATCCGTCAAAACAATGCTGAAGCGGAGATAGGGAAATGATCTCAACTGCTTCTCGAGCCGCTTTTTCTCCGCGCGTGTTACGAGAACACGGGATCTATTCTGGATAGTTAAAAAGCAAATTGTGTAACTGGCTATTGTGTTCATTTTTCTACTTGTTGAGCTTTTTTAAATACGAAAACTATTTCCAATATAAATATCACGGAACATTGAACAAAACAGGAGGAGAAAGAAGAACTTGGTTGAAGGGAAACCAAAGGGAGCTTGCTCTCTTGGCTGCTAATTCACGTGGTATTTGTTTCTAGTAGAGATTTAGCGAGGTTACTCCCTGTTAGATTAGTTACCGATTTTCACAGGTCTACATACAGCTATCGTGATATAAATATGTCAGCATTTTTGAAAATGGCGAAAATGCCGTACGATTGCATTACCAGAAGAAAAAAGCATCGGGAGGAAATATCCCCATAAGACTCAGATCTGGCAAAACATTAGTGCGCTTTCGTGTGGAGTTCATCGGAAAAACGGACTGATTGTTTTCCTCACTCTAGAAATATGTAGTCCTTTTAAGAATTGTTGAGGGATCATACGTTAGGTTTGTATCGCGGCGGTCATTGGGAACTTGCTTGATGTCGAGAAAAGATGTGTGAAACCACAAAGACTCGCGCGTGGGAAACGAGCTAAGATCGTAGAGCGCCGCAAAGCCGCGAGAACGGGTCTACGAAATCCACTTATCGGCGATGCGGTACCTGTCACATGCTGTCACCACGGCATCGGGTGTGGGGCTGCTAGTCGACCCAGCGGCCACTGCCCGGAGGATTTTCTTAACATTTTGTGACCCAACCACCACGAGATCAGCCTGTGGCCATCCATTTCTCCTGGACGTTTAGGGCAAATTGGTCGAGCCGGAATGTCCGTCTTGGTCGTGCGCGAGGCGAGCAGATCGCCTCGGCAAAAGACCTTACTGCAGTGCGACACGAGCAACCTCGGCAGGGCGGAAAGGTCCACTTTGCAGCGTGAGTGTGAGGTCAAATGCAAGTCGTATGGCGGCAGACGGATTGTTGTGCTGATTGCTTGACGAGCTTAACCGTCATTTGCTCTACCGACACGTTCTACCGACACACGTACCTCCGACATCGCCTCAGCACCGCAGGCGTTCGCGGCGAGCTTGGCAAAAGACAGAAGTTGTGCTTGCACTGCAATCGGTACCTACAGCGCGAAACATCGCTTCAGTGCATGGCATTCGAGTGCATTGCGTTGAGCTGCGTTCGACGTGAGCAGCGGGGGCCTTGCCTAGTTTGCCTCGCGAGCCTGACAGCAACTGCATTCGCTTGATATCAGAGGAGTATTTGAGCCCACCTGCCGGTAGGCTAGACCGGCAAGGTTTTTCGGCGGTAGGGTTGGCGAGCCGAACACAAACCAGAAAGCTCGCGGCCAGTCAAGCTCGCAACGTCGTGGCGGTCAACAGAGTGGAGCTGCCGGCTCGCAGCTCACTGGTGCCGTCCCTACCGACGCGAAGGCCAAGCATGTTAAAAGGCGGTTTTAACGTAATTCATCGACGCTCGTGGTGCCAGGATGCCCGCTTGCCGCTCTCGAAAAGCGCAATGTTGAAGGGGAGGGCGTACTTGGGACACGTAATGCAGTCCTTCCCGACAGAGGCCACTGGGTCTCCGATATCGATTGCTGTCGTGAGTTCCTCCATTTCCACTGCCGAGCGCTGCGGCCGGCTGGCATTCAACAGCAGCAACCTGGCTGTCTGGCGTGAAAGTGTTCCTCGCGGTCGTACCCAGTCAGCCAGGAGCGGTGACAGCAAATTTTCCGGCGATGGTTTTCCTGCTTCACCCTCGTATCGCACAGTCCGTTTACGGGCCGCAGGCTGCGAAGCACCTCGCGTCTCAACTTGAGACTCCCGAGGCGAGGCACGATGGGGATCGGCAAAATGCACGTCGAATGTGTTTTTAACGTAAGACACATTCGACGTGCATTTTGCCGATTTTAAGCGCAGCAGCAGCTTGTCAAACACTGTCGAAAAGATCAAGGCCGCAAAGACAGCGCGTTCCCGAAGGAGACCATTGAAGCAAGTGTGCAACTGGATTAATCGTCCAGTTCGGAGCAACACCTCTTCCATCGGCGGAGCTTGCGCTCGCCATGGCAACCTCGAGGTTGCTCTGTCCTTCCCTCGCTCGGATTGGCCGAGGCGCTGTCCGATCGTCAACACGCCGGTATTTTTCCTCCTCTCCACGTGCTCAGGCCAGCCAACCAGCCCGCTTGCTATCCAGCCTGCGCGGGCAGATTTTCCGGCCTACCGGCCCCGCCTTCCGCACGACTTCGAGCGTCTCCACCACAGGGCGGACGCCACCTCCTTCGGCCGCGTCAGTCAAGGCAAAATTGTCGGCGGTCTGAGGCACTCATACCTCGGCGACAAGCTCCCTGTTGCTGCACAAATGGCGGTGGGCGAGAGGCGATGGAAGTTTACTGACCAGCCAGGCTCTACCGACAGGCTGCCGCCAGCGCAACCGCCTCGGGCTCATTATCGATTTCGCCTCTCACCAAGCGAGCCCAAGTGAGCGGCAGGAACACGCCAAGCCAAGCCAGCTACCCGTCCAGTTCTTCTTTGTAGTCAAGTCCCCGATCCGCCATGCACATGGTCGCTGTCAGCTCGAGTTCGCCCATGGCGTCCGTGTCCAAGCCCAAGTCGCTCTCGCCCACCGCCAAGGGCATCTGGTCCCAGGAGGAACACGACCGCTTCCTGCAGGCCATGAAGCTCTACCCCAAGGGTCCGTGGAAATCCATCGCCGACCACATCGCCACTCGCTCCGTCCGGCAAGTGCAGACCCACGCCCAAAAGTACCAGGAGAAGGTTTCTCGCCGTCTGCGCGGACTTCGCAAGTCCAAGAAGAAACTGGTGCGTCCTGAGCACCGCATCGACGACGACACCATGGAGCTGTGCAAGTTGGTGGATTGCGCTGCTGAGAAGCTGGTGGCAGCAAGTAGGAGGAAATCGACCCGAGCAGCCAATGGCGTCAAACTAGAGCCCCTGCAAAGGTCAAGCAAGAGCCCAATGAACCGCACAGCAGTCCGCGCGGCACGGACGAAGACATGAAGGGCGACGACTCCTTCTTGCCGCTGCCGTTCCTCGACTTTGGCGACATTGACCTCGACCCCGTGCACATCCCGACCGTGAGCGAGTCACTAGACTTCCTGATCGACTACCTGTCGATATAACTCGGGCGCAACTGAGCAGCAGTTGCCCAATTAGTGCCGTAGGGGGGACTAGCGTCTAGACCCGACATATCTGGTGAGGTATCCGTGATCCAAAGCACACTCTCCTGCAGGAGAGCGTGGAGGCTTTCATATTTATATCATAAAGTGCATTGCCATGAAGGAATGGGCTTGTGTGTCGGATAGCGTCTGAACAAGCTCGTTTCGAGGCGAGGAACGTCACGCACGAAGTTTAGTCGTGGTAACGGTGTGCCAGCCTGAGGTATCACCTGCTTGCGTGGACGTTGAGAGGATGCGCCGCCGTTGCGGCATGTAGGGCGCATAGCGAACGTCGCGCCCACGGCGACGTTGCCAGGCTCACAATCGCTGGCGTCGCAAACATGTAATTAGTGCCACCACGGTCAACGCGATACGGGAGGACAGAAACGAAGCACGGCACGTTGCCGTCGGCGAGAGCGGCAAGCACTTGATGGAGCTGGACGGAGGAGCGCTCCGTGTTCAAGCAGTTGCCTGCAACAGCAACAACGTCTGCCAGCAGCTCCAACTCGTCGCCATTCGTTTGGTTTGGCGCGGCCAGCTTCTTGCAGTCAGTTGGTTCAACTGGCCAATCACAGACGAGAACGCAGCATCCAATCCGAAAGATTACGCCGATCTTTTCCGGCCCGTGACGAGGCGGACGTGGTCTGCCTTGTCGCACATTTTCACGGCAGGATCTGCCGCCAGTCTTGCACAAGCGATCTGCTCGACGAAGACAAAGACTCTGCGAGCTGGACGAAGAGCTTCCTCGGCTCCGCTTGAACTCGCTGGGGCGGTCTGTTTCCCGAACGCCTTCAACGGCAGTCTGTACACGTCAAAATTCTCGGAGCTACCTTCGCCATCTACCTTGCGACACGATGGAGCCTTTCCTTCACGACGGCAAAGCGGGCTTGCACGTCACGCCGGTTTTCACGTGCAAGTTGCGCTGGGGCGGCAAAGTCTATTCGGCGCAATGCTTTGGCCGATTTGTCTGATCAATCGCGGTAGTCTAGCACGTTCGTGTTGTGACCAGCAAGTTCGTTCACTTACTTGGAGAGCATTTTCATCACGGCGGTTGAATCTCGAGCGAGCAGTGCTTGGTGTTGGCGACGTATCTTTGCGAGCTGTACTACGAAGTCAACGCTCAAGAGTTTCACAGTTGCAAGCGAAGTGAGCCCTGTCGATCGACCGCAGGCTTCAACACACTAGCTATGGATGTCCGGGTCGGCGACTACCAGAAGAGTAAACGTACTATTCAAGAATTGTGTACGTGCAGTCGTGGCCAGCCAGTTCTTGTCGGCCAGCCTGGTTACCAAGCGCTGCATTCCCAAGGTGAGCGAGCGAGCCCATATAGGTTTGCTGCTGAACGATACCCATAGCGGTAAAGCCTTCCTGGAGCGCTAGAGCAAGATCCTCGTCACAGCACGGCCGCGAAAGGAGTCTGTGAAAAGTTTTCCGTCACGCTGCGTTATTGCTTACAGCAAGCGATAAGGAGTGCTGTCCGATTTGCACAACCGATACACCGATCGGAGAGGCGAATTAACTACAAACTAAGCAACTAGCAACTGGTTGGCATGACTTATGTTGGTGGAAATGAACGGCGATGTATCGCTCGGTACTTGGTACAGAAAGAAACCGCAGGAAACCATCGATCCAGGCTAATGTACATTTCTTGTTTTACATAATAAACGAAAGCTGTGTGCTCTTCTCTTTGTCTTCTTCGTGTCATTGCGTCTCCGTTGCTGTGGCCTCACATGTGCAGCCCCAGGTAGAACATCTGCTGGTCGTGTCGTTTCTCGAACGCCTCCACCGCACTCTTGACGAACTCCTCGGTCAGCTCGGGCACGTCCAGCTCAGAGCTCGAGCACGCGCGCTGCCGCTCTCCGCCTCCTCGGGCGTGTCCACCGTGTCGAGGCAGATGATGTGCAGCTGCTTGTGCTTGAAACTCAGTCGGATTCGCATTTGGATGTCTGCAAGGAGGCAAAATATTAATTAGTTATCATTTCCATTGATCCCGTGAGATCCCCGCCACCTCCGCCACGCACCTTCCAGCACAGTGAGGAACATGACGTAATCCAAGCACACAACGACGTCAATGCCCAGTAGCTGCTTGTTGGTGAGGCTCTGCCAGCGCTCCGGCGCCTGCTTGAGCGGAATGTCTCTCTCCAGGATCTGGAGCACGCCGTTGGCTCTGAACAGCTCAGCGTCCTCCTTCTGTAGCACGCGGTGCATGGTCTCGTAGGGCGTGAGGAATTTGAAGGTGCGCGACTCGCTGCTTGTTTTGCCTGGGAAGGTCACGCGGCGGCCGGCGCCGTAGGAGCAGACCCGCAGACAGGCCGCCTGGAGACTCTTGTGGGCCGCGGCACTGCGGTTGACGTTGTTGGCGCACACCATGGCGAACATGGGGCGAGCGGGCTCGCTTGTCGTCTGCATAGCGCTCTCGTGCGTGCGCTTGGGCTTCTTGTGTCCAAAGAGGAAATGCATGGCAGCTTCAAAGGGTGTAGGGCCAATAACCGCAGAGAAGGGCCCGATCGCTGTCGCAGTCCTATGAGCCGACTTGGAGGAAGCACGAGGATTATGTGCCACCTCGATGGCGGGGCTTCTCGCTGTGTGCCGGGGGCAAGCAGTAGCGGAGACTTTCTGTACCCAAGAGGTGATGAGGCTTCGGCGTTCGATTCTTGAATGGCGTGGACACTGCTCCAGCGCTCTGGTATGCATTAGGAAAGCTAGCTCAATGGAGGCTCAAGAACTCATTCATACCAGTAAGACGACACTCGATGCCCCAAGGCAACCCCCACTCCAAGTTATGCAAAGTACTTTTTCGGCGCATGCAATCATCGGCGATGACTTTCACTTCAACTGCTCGTTTCGCTGATCCCCCAGCCATGCTGGTTGCAGCCCGTCATGACGACCATATCGCTCTCACGGCAGCTCCTGCGCGAGAGGCTGGTCCGGCAGCACGCTCTGCTGCTTGGCGCCGTGGGCTTTGGCCCGCGCTTCCGCCACTCCGAACGGCGTGTGGTTCCAGGCCTTTTCGAAATCTTCGACGCTGCCCGACGTCACCTTCTTGTCGTGCGTGCCTTCGTCCTCCTCTGACGCTCGCTGCCACGTCGACTCCAAGGAGCACGGACCGATCTGGCGGTTGTGCAGCGCCTTCAGATGCCCCGCCGAGTCCTCGTAGCGACGGCGCGTGCTGTTGACACGACGACCTTGGTCGTCCACAGTCAGACACGTGCTGTACGAGTACGTGAAGAAGGAGTAGCCGTCCTTGGTTTTGCTCTCGGGGGCGACAGGTTAGGCGGCATCTTGGTGTCCATTAGCTTGGCTCCAACAGGCAGGTCGGCGAAGAAACTTTCGTTCAGCAGTGCGGTGTTGCGCTGTTCCTCGGTAGCCGAACCCTCCTCTTCTTCTTCCTCCTCCTCCTCCTCCTCTTCTTCGTTCATGGGCTCGTCCTCTCGCTGACGCTGCATTCGCGGGAAGATCACGAACCGAGTAGTCGGGTAGCTGCCCTCGCTAAGGCCCCGCATGAACTCCTCCTCGTCCGCCAGCGAGTCCAGCCACGAAAAGGGCGACACCGATTCCCACTGAGAACGGAACATCTTCTCTTTCTTCAATGCGTTGGTAAATGAGACCCCAACGAAGACGAAGGAGACGTCGGGTGACGCCCCACGTCCCAATGCGCTACCAAGTCATACGCTTGACATCTTCGTTTTACTCTGCACCAAGTTGAAGTTGTGTTGAAGTCGTTGCCTTTCGGCTCGACGTACAGAACACCTTAAATTGCAGTCAAGCCGATCAAGGCTACGCGAAAGCCATGAATTCCGACAAACATGACAATTCTGTTCCAAACTTACAGGAAGCCCTTCATCTATCCCCTCTGTCAAAGGAGACGGCGATCCCTTTCTCTAGTTTGTACAGTACGTGGACACCAATTCTTGATTCATCGCGTGCTGGAGTCCGTTCTCGTTCATATTCGATCGAGCGATGAGATCGCGTGCTTGCACGACAAGGTCTTCCCTACCCATTGCCGGCATCCTCGTGCGATGCGATGCTGTCGTCTTTCCAGTCGCCTCGCTTCCCGGTGGGAATCGGCAGCATAGCCACGCACGCCATTGATGAATTCAGGTGAAGCTGAATTCTTGTGGCGAGAATTCAAGTGCTTTTTAGGACCTGATTCAGGTTGTTTGAAATTCCGATTGGACCGCCATTTGCGATGACCAACTCGATCATCTCATCGGCGACCTAGTCAGCCCTGCCTTGCTCGTTCTTGGTGTGAGAAATGGCTGCATCGACGCCTCGTGCTGCGCACTAAGTGCTCGTTGCAGCTAGCAAGCGCGGTGATGTAGAGAATGCAGCATACTTTCATGGAGACAAGAGGTATTTTAAAAATGATATTATCTGCATGCAGTCTGCTTGTTGATGCAGAGCCGGCGGAGGGAAACTTCACTTGAGGAATACTGGGGGGTCTGACAGCCGAGAAGCTGGCGCGAGATAAATTAGGCGAGAAGCAGGTTGATTGAGTCCTGCACGTCTTGTCGGTAGGTGTCGTCCACCAGCATGTCCTCGTACGACACGCCTGGCACATACGGCAGCGGCTCGAGGTCTCGCAGCAGCGGCTCCAGCTCTACGTCCAGCTCCACATGTGCGAAGGTGCTGCCGTCGTCGCTTCCAACGGGGCTGGCGCTGCCCGTGAGCAGCTGCCCAAAGCTCGCACTAATTGGGGACATGGGCACCATTGGGAACGCTGATGGCGACCGTGGCGACCCGTGCGCCGTGAAGTTCTTGACGCGCTGGATGCAGCCCGTGGCGTGGGCGTCCACGCGGTGCTCGGGGCGCACAAATTTCTTCTTCTGTTTGCGCAGGCCGCGGCGGCGGCGATCTTCTGCTGGTACTTTTGCGCGTGGGTCTGCACCTGCTTAATCGAGCGCGTGCCGATGAAGGCGGTGATGGAGCGCCACGGGCCTGTGGGGAACATCTTCATGGCGTGCAGGAACTGCTCGTGCTCCTGCTCGGACCAGAGGCCGCGCGTGATCGGTGGCTGGTGCTGGCGACGCGGGCATCGCGACGGCGAGGCCGCCTCCGCACGGCAGGCTGGTGGGCATCATGATCATTCGACGTGGTCGCTTTTCGGCTGGAGTGCGTGGCTCGAGCAGAATTCGGGAATGGCACCGACGACCGGATTGATGTGATCAGGCTCGGGCGCTGACTTGGCTCCAGTGTGCGATACCGGTCTTCGCGAGGGGATGGGCCAAAGATGTGCTTAGGGCGACGAGTGTGGCTCTCAGAGCTCGGAAAAAATGGCCCAATGGCAGCTGAGCACTGCCCTGCCGACCCGTCTGCGCGCGCAGTACTGTACGCCGCAGTATCGCAGATAAATTTGTCGGTAATTTACCACCAGGGTTCCGCCAACGGTGAACGAATGTGCTGTAATTGCCACCAATATTTTCAGACGCTCAGGCTAGCGGTGGCGGCTGCAGGAAGTGCCAAGCGACGCAGCAGCAGCAGCAGCGCTGGTCATCGCCTCGTGAGATATTACGCTCCGACTTGAAAGCGCAAAACAGCTTTCTCGATCTGCGGCGCTCAGGTAGTCGCGCTGCCAGGCGGCTTGCAAAAGCCTGCGAGGGGCGGCTGGTTGCGGTCATCGTGGACTATCCAGGACAAAGTGTGGTCAGAAGGATTCGTGCATGTCATTATTTTGCTGCAGGTTTTCTCGTTTGCTGCTCGTAAATGTATTTTCGATCTCGCAGCAAGCAAAAAGCATGTAAAGACTCATCGTTCCGCCCCATGAGCCCACTGACAGCTCCAATCCATGTAGCGCCGCTCCGGTCTCACGGACAGCCTCAGGAGCGCGCTGCTGCCTCGCTTTTTTGCGTTTCAGGCGAAGTCTTGACAGCATACGTCAAATGCACGCATGTGTCGGTCGCTTCCACTTGCAGTCATATGACGCTTTCCACTGCTGTGCTCGCGCAGATGTCGGCCGAGTCATGGCTCCGCGGAAGCGGTTTGACCCGAACGAAAGCAGACGATCTCATCCTTCGACGTATATTTGTTGACACAGCCCGGTACGGTTCATGGCGACCGAGTGGCTTAATGGCAATCGTCAGTCTGGCAGATAGCCTCGGCATTGCTTTTTTCGGTGTGGGCCATCGCCTCATCGATCTCGCGATTGCCGTCTGGCGGACCTCGCCGTCGGGGCCACCAAAGCGCTCTCGGCTAACGGTCACGTGGCAATCGGCACCAATTGGAGTGAATTGATTCAAGCAAAATGTGGAATCTGGGCCTGTGACAGGCTGGTAGGACCGGTAGTTTACGGGAATCTATCTCGTGCCCATCTCCCCAACTGAAACTGAAGGACACGGTTGTAGTTGCACCGCAATTTCTTTTTTAACAAGCGTCCGACGATGCCCGCGGCGAATGCTCTTACTTGGCTTGCCTGCGCAGACGAAGGCTGCCGACCGAGCTGCTCGACGATGGCGGCGGGGACACAGCTCGCCGTCTCGCGCTTTTCTAGTTTGCTCTCGTCCGAAGGCCGTTTAGTCCCGCTGGCACCGTCCGCATCAATCGGTTGCTGACTGTGTGCTCGTTGGCTGTGAGACACGAGCGCGCCGCTCGCTGCATGCAACTCAAGTGTGATGCGCACTCGACACTCGGAGTGGGAAAAGTACCTGCGACGTCCATTCTCGGCCGTCCGAAGCAGCTCGCGCAGATTTATTTAAGGTGGATTTTCGACGCCTGCATCAAGTGGCGACGACGGTGGCAGCAGCAGCAGCACCAAATACTTTCCCTCCACCTGGCGCCGCTGCTTCATTGTCGATGTCGATGAATTTGTGCGCTGCGAGCACTTCACCTCGATATCTTCGTCAAAGTATGCAAGCGCCAAAGCCTTTTCAGCGCTGCGCTGGCCGATGCGCTTCCCCTTCGCTGGCCTTCGGTGAGCGTCGCGCTGTGTGTGCAGCAGCACCGCGGGGCGAAATACTTTGGGCAGACGTGAAGAGAATTCGTGTGATCCCACGGCTGGAGACGGGCCTTTCTGATTTCGTGGCCCAAAGACTCATCAGCTCGATGCGAAAACTTTTGCTAAGGCGCCGGTGGAATCAACCGAAAAATGTTGTTGCTAGCAAGACGCCGGGCTGGGCTGGACTGGGTGCCGAGGTCGGGCGCCGTCGGATGCCGTCGCCGCAGTGGCGAGCGGCAAGGATCCGGGACTGTGTGTGACAAGAGCTCGAGCTCCATGACCTGGAAAGCCGCAGCCTCCCGCTCGTCCTGGAGACTCGCGTGGCTGAGTGCAAGTGGAGCGAAAACTATGCCCGGTAAGGCTTCGCCAGGGACGGCATCCAAGCGTATGGATAGCAGTTGAATCGTCGAGCTGTCGAGGTGAGCGGGGAGTAGTTTGAAGACCAGAGAGCTCGATGGATCGCCCTGCTGTTGCCGGACAACACGCCTGGAAACGCCCTGGCGGCGCTCCATGCTCGCCTCATTGCTCAGAGAGATCCATGTGGCCGACTTCCACCTGTTGCTCGACTAGTCCAAGGCATGCACTGGCAGCGAAGCGAGCTTCGCTTGTCAACTAGAGCGCTCTCTCGACGGGGCCTTTCAAGCGATTTGCGTCGGCCAGTAAGATGAGAAGAAGATCATCGAGACACGCAGTCGGACGCCAGTTAGCGCCTCCACTCGACGTTATGCTACTGATCACTTGCTGGGTGACGCGACTCGACTGCCCGCCGAGCGACCTCCGCCCTGGCTGATGGCAAAGCTCAGCTGAGTCAACGCAGAACGCTCCTGGCAAATACAAAAACAATACCACGAATTTAAAATCAATTAAGTCGGCCATAGCACCTTTTCCATCCCAGACAGCTCCTGCAATCGCTCCGGCAGCGCCTCGCACACATCCACTTCATGCAGCCGACTTCCGTCGGAGCTTCCTCAAGGGCTCAGCAAGCTGAAAGTCCTCCTCGCTCTTCTCTTCTGTCTCATGTGAGAGGGCCACTGCGACACTCTTCCTCTTGAGGCTCTTCCTGGCCTCGGCGCGCCTGTCGATCTCAAAGTCGAAGCCCACCGGCGTCGTGAGCTTCGGTCGTCGCACAGCAGGCACGCCGACACCTCCACTGGCGCTCAAGGTCCTGAAAAATTGATCGTTCTTGCCTGGGGCTGCTCCGTGGGTTGTGGCGTCGTGATATTTCCTCGTCTTCTTCTTCTGAGCCTGCACGCGCTTGCGGATGGCCGCGATCTCCAGCAGCTCCCTGGACGTCCTGGTCAGCTTGTCTGCGCGGGAGCGGGCCGCCGTCTTCTGCGAGCGATGGAACTTGGGGCTCTTGGGGATCGTCAGACGACCGTTCTCCTTGGCCACACGCGCCAGCCGCCGCCGCTTGCGAGTCAGCGCGCGGGACTCGGCCAGCTCCTTGTCTTTGCCAGTCAGCACCTTCTTTCTGGAGGCGGCTAGAGACGCCTGAGTGGGTCGCAGCAGTCGGTCGGTGGCGGAGATGGCGCGCACTTTGGCTACGGGCGGGGGCACGCCGCGGTACAGAGCGTCCGGGTCTTCGTCGTACGTAGGCTTGCTCATGGTCACCATCGTCTGTCCTTTGAGTTTTCTTCGAGTGGGCGGTCTTTTCCCGCCATTATTTTTAATTCAAAATACAGGCGGAATTTCGGCCAATCACAAGACATCCTGATGCTTTTCAATGGCTAAAGTTGAAGATGGCCATCTTGCTGAGCTAAATTGGCATTTGACGGCGTCATGGTGTCGCACCAAGCTGCTTGTCGACGAGTTCGATTGCTCCAGCTAGTGGATGTCGAAGCCCCAGGCGCCGTGCAGGCGCTGCACGTATCGATTCCTCTCAAACCGCAGCCAACGCCAGCTCCTTTGCCTCCTAGACTCGCTCAAGCGGTGAAAGATGAGTTCGCCATTCGCTATCTGCAGAAGATTGGCGCCAGCTCTTCGCCGGACAATATCGCTCTCGTTCTGCAGAACCTGCCATTGGACAAGTGCACCGTCTCGGCTGCGTGGAAGTCTCGGGGTCGCTATCAGACGTGCTGGCGATTGATCTCAATCCAAAGGCGCTCGTACAGACAGGCGACGAAGCTCCGCCGATGGCAGTGGGAAGTGCAGGCAGCAAGTTTAACGTGCTCAAGCCGGATACAGACGTTGCTGCGGTTCCGTCACCGCAAGCGCCACAGATTCGGCAACTTCGTGGCCACGCTCGTCGTGAGTTCCGCATTGGCAATGTGAGTCTCACTTTCGACGAGATGAAGCGCAAGTTCTTGCTGCCTTCAAGCTGGCGAAACCTCCTGCTGAAGTCGACATTCTACAGACGTATGGCACGACACCAGATACTGGCGTGAGCAGTGAAGGCGTGTCGTCAAACCAGACACAGGACTCGGTTGATAATCCTAGTTCTCCCGGTAGCTTACGACGCTGGGAGTCGCAGAAACGAGTGAAATGCGCACATGAACGCAGCGTACCACCAAGTGCCAGTGCCGCCACAGTGCGTGAACTGCATGAGGAATACTATCTCGCGTTGCCGTTAGCGTCGTTGGGGCTGCTGGAGAGCGATGAACACATGCGCACTGTGCTGTACACTGCCTTAGTCAGTCCGCGCATGGTGGAGCTCGTGCAGAGTACAATGCAGTATCTGTACCTCACTGTGGTGAATCCTGTCGACAAGAAGGAGCACAACAGTGCTCTTGAAGCACTCTTCGTGTCCCTAACGCAGTCCTTTGCAGATTTGCGAGCCAAAATGGAGCGCCACCAAAGCCCCTCTCCACAGTATCGACTTGCAGTGCTTGTTCCCCTCTTGCTGCTTGCACTGCGAGTCGACGTAGAAACCCTGACGCGCTTGCAGTATCCGTTCAGCTTCGCCAGCGCCACGAACGACATGACTCGCCTTTTGCAAGCGCTGGACGACAAGATTTCCCATGTGCTCGACCCTGACGCAAACTGGAGTCGCCTCGCAGTGCTGGAGACGACGCATGAAGCAGGTCAGGCGCGTTCTTCTTCGAGTTTCCAGCGGGCACGTCGCCACCGTCGTCTCCGAGATCAGTTCTACCAAACTAGCTCAGCACTACATGAGGTCTTCCCAGACCCTTCCTCTGGTAAATGTCGACGCCTCATCACTCTCCGCGGAGGTGCCGGAATCAACCAGTACCCAGACTTTGCTGCCGACGATACCAAGCGAGACGAAAGACGCTACCCAGTCTCCGTCGCATCCAAACTCTCGCTGCTCCAAAGCCTGCGTCGGTCACAAGGCTAGTCAGATCTCTCTAAGTTTCGTTAGCAAATGGCACATCATATTTTTCGAAAGATGAAAGGAAGGGGGCAAAGCAATAACTACATAGTCTCAGCTACGTAGCACACCGACGTCGATTACTTGGTGAGCTGCTCCCAGAGCTTCTCCACGTCTCCGCGAGACTCGGCGACCACCGTACGGCCATCCAGAGTGATGGTCTTGCCCTCCTGGTCCACGAACACCAGCATGGGGATGCCCGTGACGCCGAACTTGGCGCTCAAGGCCTGGTTGGGCGCGCGCGTCGAAGGGCAGGGCCAGGAAAGGCATCTCACAAAATACTCCTCGTACTGGGCCGGGTCGCGGTCCGACGAGATGAAGACGAGCTCGAACTCCGGGTGCTCCTCCACCATGTCGTCGTAGACGGCGCTCAGGAAGGGTGTGAACTGACGGCAGGGCGGGCACCAGTGCGCGCTGAAGTAGAAGCCCACCACCTTCTTGCCGGCCAGCTTGTAGTCCGTGTCCTGCAGTCCGTCCTTGGTCTGGAGCTTGTCACCGAGCAGTTCCGACCACTTCATGGCTTGAGGTTTAGATTCGACTAGAGGGCGTTCTTCGCAAATAACAAAGTGAATCCAAGACAAACGTGGATCGCCACGACAGTTGTGTGGCGGAGATGGCGCTTTTGTGTCAAAATTCACAATGAAGCCCGTGAAATGCTCGCTAAGTGAATGTCGTGCGACCAGCCACGTGGAATTTCGCAGCAAAAACACTCGCTGGCGACGCGGTTTATGTAATCGAAACTTGGGTAGGAAATGTCGACCCAACAAGGACATGCACACGACCGAGCTGCTTGGAATCCCCAGTCGTCTACATGCAACTCAAATAACGACCTGAACTCCGAACGACTTGCATCCATTGAGTCTCGTTTGCTTTGTGGTATGCCTCCACTCTATTCGTCGGTGCTGGACTGCTCCTCCTTCGTGACCTCCTCCTTCTTGGCGTTCTGACGCGCCAGCTTCTGCGACTGTCGGCGGTTGAGCTTCTTCTTGGACGGGTCGAACTCGCGCAGCACCACCGTCAAGTGGGTGTGCGGGTGGTGCATCACTCCGGAACGTCCTATCAACGAATGCCACTCAATTAATTTCCGCTAAAACCCACAGCAACAGTATCAACACCCACCTCTGCCCATGATCCGGAGACGCTTGAGATACACTCCCTTGTTCACAAAGCACTCGGCCACCATGAGGTTCTCGGGCTCGATCTGGTACTTAATGTCGGCCAAGTTGATAGCGTTCTGTACCGTCTTCTGGAAGATCTCGGCCTTGCGCTTGGGCGAGAACTTCATCTGCAGGATGGCCTCATTGGCAGGCAGGCCGCGGATCTGCTGCGCCAGGTACGTGAGTTTGCGCGGGCTGGCGCGGATCGAGCGCTTGACCGTCTTGACCACGCGGGGCTCCAGGGGCGACGTCGAGTCCAGGAAGGCGGCGGTGGCATCGTCTGCGGGCGGCTCGGTCTCCGTGGTAGTGGTGGTCAGCGTGGCCTTGGCGATGCGACCCACCAGAGCACTGCCGGCGGCGGGGCGCAGCGTCAGAGCGCCCATCTGCGAGCGAAGCGCGGCCAGCATCATGCCTCGAACTGGGAAGGTCTCTTGCTGCCACACATCGATGAAACCCTGATAAAGATGATATCAACGTGTCCCCATTGCCTTTAACAGGTTTATGTTGGTAGAAGATGTCCTCGTGGACGAGTTTGCCTCAATGCTTCTACCATGGTGGAGAGTCGATGGACCCAGCCGTCTAACTACTACTTGGCTGTATGATACGCTCTCGTGCTACACGCGGCAAGCACGGTGTTTTTTTCCGGCGCCGGAATTCAAGTGTCGAGGTCTGGTTCTCAGCTTGTTCAAGTTCCAGGATGACTCGACGCGATGACCGCGTTGATCGCTTGTCTCCACCTCACCACATCGATCGACCGCGGGAGCCATTTACGCGAACGGGGACGTGGTGCGTGTCTTCTTGTCGGAGATCCAGATTCGCAGCTTCTCTAGGTTTTCAACGGGCTCGTCCGCGCCATCGTCGTCATTGTCGTTAACACCAAAACTCATCCGATCGATGCTGGCTCGCCCAGCAGCATTAACGTGGTCTGCGTCGTCCGGAAGCCACTCGATGTTCACCTCGATGTCCGTTCGATTAGACACGAGCGGCATGAGGTGCGACACAAACCGCTGGCGAGCCACGGCCGGAAGCGACGGGATCTCGATGCCGCGCACTGTGATCTTAGCTGCGGGTGTACCCACCACAATGTTGGCGATCCATCCGCCGAGATACTCGAATTTGTCAGGGCGGCCCTTGCAAATATCCCGTCGAAGTGACAGAAGGAACTCCTGTGTGAACTGCTTGCACTTCTTCTCTAGTTTGTACTGCACGATAGCTTCGCTCAACGACTGCATCTGTTCTGTGTTTTCCATGCCGTGTGTACCGAGATCGTAGCA